>JAFNEN010000861.1:0-178787 GCA_019343175.1 Oedothorax gibbosus | reverse complement strand
ATTCTAGAGGCACTCACCCGCAATGACGAATTGATGTTGAAATCCCACATAGTGCCACCAAAAATCATCTCCTGTAATGTAGTAGCGTGATCAGGAGACCACCAACAACCAAACACAACAACCACCAACGATGACAAGTCGATTTACCAAGCATTAACGTTTCAATTTATTAGAAAACAATTTAGATTTAAAACCATTTAAACAGGTTCCTTCTTAATCAACCTCACGTCCATTTCGGACAAGCTCTCTATTCGTCCATAACATCCAGTTCCAAAAATAGTTCTGTTCTCGTTCCGTTTCGGCGGGGAACTTCTGGAGTGGCCGCTAGAGGGCCACGGATCAGGTACGTTACAATGGCAGGTTGCTGTTTGAAATTTTTTTGTAGTCGTGGATCGTACTTTTGTGATTAAACAGAATCATTTTTTGGATAGTTCTATTTCTATTCAGTAAAATAATTTTCAGACTAATTGTCAGACTCAATTTAGCGCAATAATCACTCATAAATGGCCAGTAATTTAACTGAATCATTGTCTTTTACTTTCAATTTCCTAATATGAAGATAAGGTAATGAAAGTATTGAGATGGTTTGAAAAATCCGAAATGAAGATAGTGTGTTTTCTACACGTTTTGGAGGTTCCAAAAAAGTAGTTTTCGGACATTGGCCCGTCTGTATGTCTGAAACAACCCTACGGTTCGAACTACAAAAGCTACGGACTTTAAATTTGGTGCACGAGTTCTCAGTACCTATAAGATTTTCGAGAAAATTGCGCAGGCGCAGGTGGTAACTTTTTATGGTTTTAAAGGCATTGCTGAAAAACGAAAAGGGATACGGCCTTCAAATTTAGTACACGTATTCCCAGTACCTGTTGGACGGCAAAATAAGGTTTTCAAGAAAATTGCGCATGCGCAATTGATAAATGTTTTTTTTTTTTAATTTTTTTGTCTTAAAGATACGAACTGAAAACAGATAAAGCATTCAAACTTTGTATACGTATTTCAAATAAGGTTTACAAGAAAATTGCGCATACACAAGTGGCTTTTTAAAACTTTTTGGTTTAAACGCTTTGCTGAAAAACAAAAAGATATATGGCCTTGGTACACGAGTTCCCAATACTTGTCGGACGTCATAATAAGGTTTTCGAGAAATTGCGCATGCATGCGCAAGTGGTAGACAATATAACTTTTTTTCTGGTTTTAAACTTAGTGACATTACCTTACAATGTGTATACCTTTAAATGTGTTAACGGGTAATACGTGTACCAAATTTGAAGGCCATATCTCTTTTGGTTTTTCAGCAATCCCTTTAAAACCAAATAAGTTTTTAAATGCAAATATCACTTGCGCATGCGCAATTTTCTCGTAAACCTGATTTGACATCCGACTGGTAATGGTAATGCGTATACCAAGTTTGATTGCTTTATCTGTTTTCAGTTCGTACCTTTAAAACCAAAAAATTCTAAAAAACATCTACCAATTGCACTTGTGCAATTTTCTCGAAAACCTTATTTTACCGTCGAGCAGGTACTGGGAATACGTGTACCAAATTTTAAGGCTGTATCTGTTTTCGTTTTTCAGCAATGCCTTTAAAACCAAAAAAAAGTTACCACCTGCGCATGCGTAATTTTCTCGAAAAATTTATTTCTAAGCCCGACAGGTACTGGGAACTCGTGTACCAAATTTAAGTCCGTAGCTTTTTTAGCTCGAACCGTAGAGTTGTTTCAGACATACAGACGTGCCGATGTCCAAAACCTACTTTTTCAGAATCAGCACCCTCCAAAATGTGTAGAAAACACACAATCTTCATTTCGGATTTTCAAACCATCTCAATACTTTAATTACCTTATATTCATATTTGGAAATTGAAAGTTAACAAGAAGTTCATAAAGAACTAAAATAGCCTACTTTCCTGTTACTTAAATACTTACTGAAGTTCTAATCGGGGAAAAAAAACTAGGTTCCTAAAGTAAATATCATCAACAGCCGTTTCTACACTAGATTTATACACATTAGAAAAAAAATCGAAACACAGCACCCAGCTATAATTTAAACTTCTAAAAGCCAAAATCAACTATTTTCCTAAATATTCTTTCGCAAATTAATTAAATATTATTTATCATCTGCTCGTGATTTATTTGTAGTTCGAAGAATAATTAAATATTTATTAATAACAAAAGTAATGAAACACTACTCCGAACTGCATTAAAAAATAAGAAATGTAAATTAAAACTAAGCATAATTGCATGCAAAAGTATGCCTTACCGCTTTCTTGGTAGATAATTAATGAATAATCAAAAATCAAATTGTATTACATTTTATGACGTCATTCCAAACTGATTCATGAAAATATTATTTTGCTTCAAATATGTTTAAATAAATAAAGTTTCTCATGCCATTGTTGATTTGGCAACAGTGATTTAAATGACTCAAAATTGAATTTCAATGCTAATTCAATGGGAAATTCGCCGAAAGATAGTAGATTTATGTCCGTCCGGACGTACAGACAGACGGAGAAAAAGTATGAAAGTTGGGTATCTGAGGTCATAGCTTTCTAACAAAAAAAGAATTTTTAAGATCCGAGGGATAGAACCGATTTTGGAAGAGGGATACGGACAGACATACGAACAGACAGACAGATGGACATCAACCGCATTTCAATACCTACAGTGATTTAAATGACTCAAAATTGAATTTCAATGCTAATTCAATGGGAAATTCGCCGACAGATAGTAGATTTATGTCCGTCCGGACGTACAGACAGACGGACAAAAAGTATGAAAGTTGGGTATCTGAGGTCATAGCTTTCTAACAAAAAAAGAATTTTTAAGATCCGATGGATAGAACCGATTTTGGAAGGGGGGTACGGACGGACAGACAGACGGACATCGACCGCATGTCAATACCTACTTTTTCATTTTTTTAATTCTTTCGAATTAAAAAAAGAAAAGTAGGCTTAAAACATTGATAAAGTTAAATTACTGGCCATTTATGAGTGCTTATTGCGAAAAATTGAGTGTGACATTAAAATTATTTCTCTGAATAGAAATAGAACTACCCAAAAAATGATTTTGATTAATCACAAAAGTACAATCCACGTCTACATAACAAATTTCAAAAAGCTACCCAGCCATAGACTCCGAAATAACAGCTTATAAAAAAAGCGCAATTTTTGTACTTATTTTTTTTACGCTACTGGCCGCCATATTGAGGTATTCAAAGGAAACAGATTTTGACTCCCAGTTTCTCCTCTAGATAGTGGGCGATAGCGCACGGTTTTACTATCTCTATATATGGCTACACAACGTTTTGTCGAACGTTTCTCATATATTTGGAAATAAGTAAGATGACACCAAAATTGGAGTAACGTTATACCGAAAAATAATGGTAACGTTACACACAGTTTTTTTATAATGCATACTTCTATTGACATTATATATATATATATATATATATATATATATATATATATATATATATTATATATATATATATTATATATATATATATATATATATATATATATATATATATATATATATATATATATATATATATATATATATATATATATATATATATATATATTTTCGTGTTTTTATTTTGTTATATACTTATTAGAAAACTGCCTCAAAAACTGAACCTTATTATTATTTTTAAGGAAATTTGTTTTTATCAAGTATAATAGTTATTTAACTGTCTAACACCAGCTTATATTTTAGGTGGTAACTAATAGATTCGTCTTTTCTTGTGGAAAATATCCCTTTGGCAATGATTTCGAAAATATATGTGTTAACTATCATCGTTTTATGCAAATTTTGGGTGGTACTGCTCTCTTTTAGGGTAAGATGAGTTTTTTTACTTTTTATTACATGTAATAACAAACTAAACTATTTTTCTTTTCAAAAATAAACATGAAATCTATTTTCAAAATATCACTAAATTTCACCCGCGTGGATAAAACAAGAACAATTTTAAAAAGCTCGACTACGAGTAATATTATATGATGTTTATAATTGAATTCTTATTGACATCATAAAACATAGAGAGAAGTAGATACAATTAGAGATTATTCAACATAGAGAGAAGTAGATATTCATGCTTTTAGACAAATTTAGTACTCAAAAACTGAAAACACTAGACTACTTTTACTCTGAAGTAGTTGATTTTTTTTCTAAGCTGTTGCAATTCTGTTAAGAAATTAAATACATGTCCCAATATATCCGGGCATCCCGATGATTCATTGTGGATTTTTAAAACACAGTAAAAACTAGGTTTTTAGGGGTAGAAAATAGTCATGGAACCATCTCTTTACACAATATCAAGGTAGTCGCCTTCACCACTGGGCAAGGAGTGTATTTAATTACATATCTGTAAAATATTTTCCAAATGTAAATGATTATGACTTTTAAATTACGTCCGCGATAAGAATGAGACAATTCGATTGCCTAAGCTAATACGAAAATTGTGTAACATGCGAATTTGTACACCACCACTAGAAAGTAGATCACTCACACTTTAAAACAAAATACAATTTTGATTGTTGCTGTTGCAAAGTTCGCCTTGCCAGCTCATTTATCGAATGGTATTCGAAAATAAATTGTACATTTTAAAATTTTGATGCCAGAAGATGTAAAAATGTAGTCTTAAAACATTTTAAAAAGCGGAAAATTTCAAAAGAAACTATATATTGTCTTTTAAAACAATGCGATGGACGCGGACACATCAAAATTTCTAGAAATTTCGAAAAATTATTCCATAAAAGAACTTAACTCTTGTAACGAAGATTAAGAAAATCGTGTAAAAGAAATCTGACATTTCAGTGCGCCAAATTGCCCGGAAATTATGAGATATCTAAAAGATTTTGTGCACAACATCATTACAGATGATTTGAATTAAAGCTTTTAAGGGAAAAAATGATTCCGAAATACATAAATGATCAAAAGCAACAAGCAAAGAAGAACTGCTTAAACATATATTGGAAATTGATTCCATCTGGATCAGGACTGAAACTCGTCATTGATGACCAGTCTTATTTCATGTATGATCCCAATGTTGCTGGTGGTAGTAAGTATACTACCCTTCTGCTTCTCCTGATTAAGTTTTATTCAATATTCTACGAAAACAGAAAGAGAAATTCGCTAGAAAAGTGATGGTGCGGCTCTCTCCATAGATGAGGATGGGAATGTGTCTAAACCGGTGGTCTTTGAGGAACTGTGAATAGTAGATTTTGAAAGATTTTTTTATTTTATTTAGAAAGTAGATTTTACTTTCAACTTTGTTCTGGCCCGATATGGCTATCCAGAGCCGGATTTAGATTTCATGCGCCCCTATTCCCGTGGTTTTTTGTCGCCCCCTCTTCACACCATCGTAAAGGAGGGAGAAATTTGACCTCAGAAAGGTCTTTGTGAAGATAATTTGTATTTTATTTTAATTCATCGTGAAATAAAATTAAATTAAATAAATAACAAATTAAATTAAATAAATAACGCGCTGTAGATACACACTGACAGCCAAGCGAAAGATTCGCCCGTCCAGCGTCAGGTATACGAGGAAATCGAATGGGACTTTTATTCGTGGAGTGCATGTAGATGTAAACATGTATTGTAGTCGATAACATTTTATGGAAATTTTCTGACAAAAAAAATGCGGAATAATTTTGCGCCCCTCATCATGGTGTGCCCCTAGGCCCGAGCCTATTGGTAAATCCAGCCCTGTGGCTATCAGTCATTACTCGAAGGAGTATCTAAGGAATCTGAATATTTATTTCATGCCCAAGAAGGAAAATGCGCCTAACGTCCCACAAGCAAGAGGGATATAAAAATTCTGGGGAATGATCAAATGTAAATATTAATGCGAGAAAAAGGAGCCCAAAAACTTGGCGCAATTCCATAGGGTATATCATCGCCTTCTTAAATCAGTATCGGAAGAAACTGTACAAAATGCCGTGACGACGGCTAGAAGAAATCTTCGCAAAATTAGACTTAAAGATGTAAACCCGTCGATTTAAAGTATCAAAAGTAATTAAAAATGTTTGTTTGTTTGTCAATTTGATGCAAGTAGCATTCATGTAAGTAATATTTTGTTGAATTTAAAAGAATATCAAGTTGTCTCAGTCTTATGGCGGACGCGCTTTAAATGCATTAATTGCTTTCAGGGTATCCAAATTAGACCATTCGTGTGTTCCGAATGCTTTTTACCATGCAACTGGTGCTTCGATAACAGTTCGAGCAATCAGAACTATTAAAAAGTTTGAAAAGGTACTTTCTTAATTTCTTATTCTAGATTGTAGATTTAATTTAAAAAGATGCCAACTTGTTAACAATTGTACATTTTGTATGTTATTTGCACCCTCGTGTGGTTTTCCATTAAACGGCGTGAGGGGCGCTTTTTTCGCTTTCCCCCCTCCCTACTTGAATTTGGAAAACAGTTGCTATATATCTCACAGAAGAGCTTCATCAAACAAGGTAGGTTTAGAACAGCGACGCTCACGTACGTTGTCGGTGCAGGCGCGCAACCACGGGGGGTTTTAGGGTCAACCCCCCTCCCCCGAACCCGAATCATATTTAAATTTTGTTTTGTTAACACGATTTCAGTATTTAGATATTATGCTGGTAGTAATTTGTAGTTTTTTAATTTTCCTGAATTTTTTTTAATAGAGTAAGGCTTGATTTCCCCCCCTAACAAGTGTATGAACCATGTATAGCAGTGTCAGTAAAATCGTTGCTTGAAATTCTACTGTATTTTATTGCATAAATAATGTCCTGAAAATATCCTGATTTTTTTTCTTAAATGTTTGTCCTGAAATTTTGCATTGTCCCACTACGACCCCTGCATTAGTATTAGTAATAATAAATTAACAATAAAAGCTGCATTCACTGGGAAATATAATTTATTTAAAAACAATTTTAATTAAAAATCATTTAAAATAATTTTAATTAAAGTAGATTTAATTACATATACAAAAAGTAGTTTTAATTACATATAGTTTCAATTAAAATAATTTTAATTACAAAAATTTAACTAAAAAATATATGTATTAAAAAAATCGACCCCCTCCCCCCAGAGATTTTTTCTAGTTGCGCCCCAGTCGGTAGGACTATAGTCTTGGCCACATTAAAAATGACACATTTTTCGTTAAGTTGTTTATTAATGGAATGTTCACGATTCCTTAGGTGACAATAGCATACACTAATATAGTAGAGGCTCCTCTTATGCACGAGCTTACTACAAAGCGGAAGTTCAGGGAAAAGTGCTACTGCAGTGATTGTTCCCAAGTACCTGGAGTAAGTTTACTATGTGAAATGTAAATAATTATGATAAGTGTGAATCTTTAAATTACTTTTATGTTTTACAACTAAATACCTTTTATACAAGTTGAGACTAACTTAAACTTTTTTTAAACAGTTGAATTGTGTTTTAATGCAAAATCGCAGGAAGCGTTGATGAAGTAAGTATCCAGAATTATTTGGATTGTTAACTAAAGTAAACTCAATACATATAATATATGCTACAAAAAGTTAACATACCTTACAGTGGAATTAGAGCACTCATCAGCAGCAGCACCTATAAATGGGACACACACCCAAAGACAACACCACTCATGGTTAAGTGGAAAGTAAAAGCTTAGTTTCTGAAATCTATACTGAACAAGTGAGCGTCAGCGCGAAGCGCCCTTACTCCGCCATCGAAAAAGTTTCAAAAAGGAGTTAACTTTTTTAGCAGAATCGGGATGGACTCGAGAGATCGCAATCTAAGGCTTAAAGAGAGAGAGTATAACCGACATCTTGTCAGCTTTGGTGGTGGTTTTTTTGTAGCAAGGGCAGCTACTTTCCTCCTGAAGACCGCAAGGTCTCCGAAAACGTCACCAGAGGAAACCAGAACCTTCGGGTAATGTAGTTAACTCCCATGTCTGATTTTCTTTTAAAGAAGTCATTTCGCTATCCATAGCTTTCTTCCAGTTTTTCTTATCTGGATTCTCTATAGCTTCTTGATTTCTGGATCTTCTCCATAAATGAATGCTTCTGTTTCCATGATGTAATCATCAAATCTTTGAGGTTTCTTTATTTCAGAACGTTCTCTAAGATTCATATTGTGAGATGAATTCCATTCTTCCTCTTCTTCACCTTCACTTATCAGGTTCAAAATTTGGTAAAGTATTACTCTGCTCTTCTGATACTTCTTTATATTCTGATTTTTTTTCATCTGATGAATCAATGATTTTATTTAGATTTTTCAATGACACATGTTCTGCACACATCTGGGTTTTCTCATGAAAAATCACATCTCTAGAAAAGATTAATTTTCCTTCGTCAGGTAACCAGATTCTGTATCTTTCATCACCATTGTAACCACACACAATCAGAAAACCTTTTAATGCTTTCTTACTCATTTTCTTCCTTTTCTGTATTGGTACATGTGCATAACACAGAGATCCTATAATTCTCATATCCTTGGTTTCTTTCCAAACCATAGCTCATGTGGACTTGTCTTTTCCACTGACGAAATCCCAGTCCTATTGAGGATGTAGGCAGCTGTATTTACAAGCTCTGTCCATAGAAATGCAGGATAATCGGCCTCTACGTACGAATACTTTAAAGTTCTAGCCATTTCAACTAGTGTTCTATTTTCACGCTCACTAGGGTTCTGCTGTGGTGTGTATAGAGCTGTGAGTCTTTGAGTTATTCCTTCTTTCTGTAGAATATCCCGTATCCGTATCTTTGTTATCAAACTCGCCTCCATTTGTCACTCAAGATTTCCTTAATCAAATGACCTTTATTTTTTGCTGGAGCTAAAAACGATTTTAAAGCATATGTAACATCAGATTTTATGCTTCAGAAAGAAAACATCACGATACTTAGAATATTGGTCCTTGAAAACCACAAAATACCTATATTTTCGCTTTGACTCATCAAAAGGTCCGTCCACATCAGTCGAAACCAGTTCTTCAACTTTGGTAGCTTTTGGTTTATTTCCGAACTTTAAACGATGTGGTTTTCCATAAATACAAGGCTCACATGGTTCTTTGTCAAAACTCACGTTGATGTCAAATTCTTCTTTGAGCAAATCTCTAATATGACGTTTATCTTGATGTCCCCATCTATTATGGTACAGTTGCAATAAAGAACTTTTGTTACTGTCAGATTCAGCACATTCTATCTCTACAACTTTATCAGGAAAAGATGGTTCTAATGCTGCTTTAGAGTTCCATTTACACTTCGAGTACTATAAATCTTCATTCTATTGTTGACTTTTAACCAACATTCAGTAGGAATCGAAGTAAATAAACCATTCGGATGTCTATCCTGAGCAGCTAACACTGAAAATAAATTTCTGTGCACTCGAGGAACATACCAAACATATTTTAACTCTATAACTTCAGTATTTCTTCCAATTTTAACTCTGATACTTCCTTTTCCGAAGGCTGTTAAAACTTCATTTCCTGCTGCTTTGATTGTATGGTAACTTGAATCTGGAAATTTCTCGAAATCGATGAAATAAGCCAATGAATTCGTCACATGTTTAGTAGCTCCGTTATCTATCCAAAATGTACTTTCTTCTCCTTTTGATAGATAAATTTCTTCAGATAAACGTGTTACTGTCATGTCTAACGACCATTCTTATTGCTTGCATTACTTGGCAGAATTGAATTCTTCTTTGGTGGTCTACCATCTGCAGTCCACTTGTAACATGATTTGATCCAATGTCCTTTAATGCCGCAATAGTTACAAGTATCATTTTTATTTACACTTTTCTTACTGTGGAATTCTTTATTCTTTACTTTGGTTACATTCTGGTTTGGCGATTAAAATAGATTCTTCGTCTTTTCCAGTTGCATTTTCGTGTTTGGCGAAATTTCTCTCAAACATGCTTAATTGTGTCGCCAACTCTTCGTATGACTTTTCATCATCTTTGGCGAGAAGCATCCAACTAGATTTGAAAGATTGAAAACAATCCGGTAAAATATTCAAAACTTTACAACAAGTAATATTTCCGGTAATTTGTTTTCCTTTTTCGCTACTAACCCGTTATTTAAATCATTCCACAAGATACTTAACTTGGAAATATTAGTTGCAACATCGTCGCCCGAATTCCATTTAAAAAGTGAAAAACTCCGAACAAATTTTGAAAAGCTGGTATTTCGTTTTTGCTTCAAATATAATTTTCAACGCCTCCCAAGCTTCATATGCAGTTTATTTTTCCTTAATTTTCTGGTAAACGGCATCTGTTACAATACTAGAAATCAAACTTTTGGCGTAACTGTTGGCTTTTCTAAAAATATCTACCTTGACTTTGTAGCTCTTGAGTTCTGATTCTCTTGCTGTTGCCTTCAACTACATCCAAAGCACCTTCATAGTAGTCGAAAGCGTCTTTAATTTCATGCTTCCACATAGGATAATCTGCTTCTCCAGATAAAGGCTTGTGGCGGTTACCACACGCGCAATCTTCATATGTCTTCATATCCTCACACTAGAGGGGGCTGATTTATCTCTGCGTTCCTACCACTATTCTAAATAACAACGATAGCAGTAGTATTTAAGCCAAGGTAACTCATCTCCACCTTGAGGATCCTTTTGGTAAACTGTGGGTTACCGAGGCCGCTAAAGTGGTGATCCGCTGTCGTGATCGTCTCCCACTCCAACGACGCTTCTGCTACGATGCGCTCAACCACGGTTGCAGACTCGCTGCTAATGCACTCAACGCTGCACGCAACTCAACTCAACGCTCCCTGCAACCTTAACGGCCAACGCTGGCATACAACTCAACCGCAGCTCAACGCACAGCGAAGCAACCCGCGCATGGTTCCTTATCCCGTTCCTCGGTTCCTCCTCGTCTAGGAGGGGAGTGGTGTGGCGGTTACCACACGCGCAATCTTCAAATATCATCCTCACACTAGAGGGCGCAGATTTATCTCTGCGTTCATACCACTATTCTACTACTTTTCTACTACTTTTCTTTCAGGTTCGAAATGTATGTTCGTTGTATTCTAAATAACAACGATAGCAGTAGTATAAAAGCCAAGGTAACTCATCTCCACCTTGAGGATCCTTTTGGTAGACTGTGGGTTACTGAAGCCGCTACAGGCTTAATAGATCTTCCTAGATCCATTTTCTAAAGTAGGCTTAACTCTCTATGTTACTTCTATAATCTCTAATGCATAGTTAGGGCCGGATTTAAAGATTTGCCGCCTATAGGCTACGATTGATTTGCCTCCCCTGTCACAATATTTTCTCCCCCTTCGGGGAAAGGTAGCTAGTTAGCTGCAAAATAGGGTGGTATGTGCTGTTTAAAATAGATGCACATATTGATATTAGAATCGTCTATGTACCTTTACACACTAAATCGAAAGCGAAATAGGCGAATTTTTTAAACTGTTCTACTACTTTTCTTTCAGCATCGAAAACCCGGAGGAGGGGGTGCAATTGCCCTCGCAGCGACCATGTTTGCTACGAAATATTAGTACTATACATACGTTTACGGTTTACGCATTAATGTAAATTATTGGTTTTCTTTCTTAAAAATATTCGTATCTTTATATTAATTTCTTATGCCGAATGCCGCTTAAATTGGTCGTAAAATTTGCCGCCCCCAAAAATTTGTCGCTCTAGGCTACAGCCTACTTAGCCTATTTAGAAATCCGACCCTGTAGCATGCTATCGCCCATAACCTATAAACTTTTCAGTTTATCATAACCTATAAAGTTCTCATAATCTATAAGGATAAAACCTACGAAGTATAACTTAAAATATACATTTTAAATATCCTTACTAGCAGAGACCTTGAGTATTAAATAACATCTATACATAGAAAATGGAAAACAGAACAACTTTATTCAAACTCCATTATTCTTTTTCTACAAGAATAGATAGCTAGGTATCGTCAGCGAAAAGGTCAATTTCAGTTTTATGGTGTTTGGGTATATCATTTATGTAAAGGTTAAAGAGGACTGGACCCAAGACAGAGCCTTGAACCGTGCCCGCCATCAATGGTCTGGAGGTGGAAAAGGTAGTTCCATTGCGAACAATAAAGGAGCGGCCGGTGAGGTAAGAATGAATCAGTTTGACAATGTCGTCCGGCTTTAATTAATTTGTAGATTAGACCATTGATTCAGACACGGTCAAAGGCTTTGGATATGTCAAGATAAAGTGAAGCAGTAGTGTTTTTGTGTTTGAAGCCTTCCATAATGAATTATGTGACGCGTAGAAGTTGTTGTGTTGTGGAGAGTGTGTATCTGAAGCCCAATTGTTCGGGGATAAGTGTGTTATTTATGTCAAGTGTGTATTCCAGTCTGGTTTTAATGATTCCTTCCGCAAGTTTGGCGAGAATTAGAAGAAGGGAAATTAGTCTGTAAGAAAATGGATCAGTAGCGTCCTTCTCGGGTTTCAGTATGGGAATGACGACTGCAATTTTCCAGTTTTGTGGGAAGTAGGAAAGCTTGAGCATAGTGTTAAATGCATCAACGAGATGAAGGATTATATTATGTGGTAGGTTTTTAACTAATTTATTAATTAGTCCATCAATGCCGGGTGGTTTTTTAATTTTGATTATTTTGATGTAATCAGTGATTTATGTATTTCAACTGGTTGTGGTGGTGTAGTGATTGGTTCTCTCAGGCTTTCCAAAACAGACTGGCTGACAGAGTTATAAAATATGGTGTTGGACCGTTGAAAATCCCTTTTGGCCTTATTTTTTAATTTAATTAACTCTTTTATTTCAGGTGGAGTGTAGATTTCTTGACTATTGTTTTGATTGTGGAAGATTAAAAGCTTAGTTTATTAGTGGGTAACTCGTATATATAGAATACTGATTTACGCCATCTATGGACATAAATTATAATTAATATTTTTCAAGAATGCTTTCGCATCGTAATTTTCATAATTATCCTGCAAAAAATCAGCCTAATGCAAGTATTTTAGTGCTAGATCCTTGTAACGTAAAATTTATTGTAATAAAGAATTTGAGCATTTTTTCAAAAAACTAAATCCATGGCTAATTATGTATATGGGTGAATACTCTGAAAACGAACCATTCTTGTCCCTGCCAGTTTTAAAAGTAATATAAACTTTAAGCAAAGTAACTTAGGGAAAAATTAGAATACAATTTATAGAGCATAGGACAGAAAGAATTATACAAGATTTCCTTTTTTATTATTTTTTTAGTCCACAGAGCGGGATATGTCATGTCTGTGCTGTGCGTCAGCGTCACGTCCGTGGAGTTTCGCAGTTTATATATAACTTATAAGATATGAATTCACTTTTTAAATTAGACAATTGAAGAAAAGAACATTTGGGAATATATTAGTGCAATTTTTATGTTTGTTTTTTAATTTGTATTTATTTTACTGAGTATTAAATGATTATTGCCATATGATTGTGGAAGATTAAAAGCTTAGTTTATTATGTGGGTAACTGTATATATAGAATACTGATTTACGCCATCTATGGACATAAATATAATTAATATTTTTTCAAGAATGCTTTCGCATCGTAATTTTCATAATTATCTGCAAAAAAATCAGCCTAATGCAAGTATTTTAGTGCTAGATCCTTGTACGTAAAATTTATTGTAATAAAGAATTTGAGCATTTTTTCAAAAAACTAAATCCATGGCTAATTATGTATATGGGTGAATACTCTGAAAACGAACCATTCTTGTCCCTGCCAGTTTTAAAAGTAATATAAACTTTAAGCAAAGTAACTTAGGGAAAAATTAGAATACAATTTATAGAGCATAGGACAGAAAGAATTATACAAGATTTCCTTTTTTATTATTTTTTTAGTCCACAGAGCGGGATATGTCATGTCTGTGCTGTGCGTCAGCGTCACGTCCGTGAAGTTTCGCAGTTTATATATAACTTATAAGATATGAATTCACTTTTTAAATTAGACAATTGAAGAAAAGAACATTTTGGGAATATATTAGTGCAATTTTTATGTTTGTTTTTTAATTTGTATTTATTTTACTGAGTATTAAATGATTATTTCCAATGACTGCAGTCCTGTCCGTGGACATGAACAAAAACTTGTTTTGAATTCAATAGGTGGCGTACAACGCAGTGTGTATGTCATTTTAGCTTCATTTGCAGCCATATTATATTGCAAAATCAAAAAATCTAAATTTTTTAAACTCATGCTTTTAATATGAACATACCATGTTTTACAAGAATAAAACATGTAATTTGTCACGTCTGTTGACATCACGTCCGTGGGTTTTTGGCGCGGCGCACGAACATGATTTTTGTATCCATGGACATGACGTTTTAATTATATAAGAATAAATTAATTAAATATAAGTGAAGTGCATTACAGTAACACTATATTTTGCCGTGAACTAATAAAATAAAGTAAAACTGAAATTTTGTTAAAGTGTAACACATTATTAAAATATTTTTCAATTTCATGTCAATTTTGGGTTAAACCTTTGTAAATGAAACATTATTAAATTAAGACATTATTAAATTAACATTATTACTATCAGAATAATTAATATTAATTGTGGAAGTGTAACTCCAATCCAAAGTTTCAAAAACTTTTTTATCAATATTTTTTTCGAGGTTTTTTCGCGTCAAATGATTCGTTTTCAGAGTATTCACCCATATATACTTCTTTTCTATTCTTGCATAACAGAGAACTAAGACTTTTTTTTTAAGGGGACGCGGCGGTACCCAAAAAATTAAATCCTGTATTTTTAACGCTAGCATTCAAATTAAACTATTTTTACAAAGAACTAACATTCAATAAACCTATACGAAAAAATAATAAAAATTGAAACATAAGTTTTTTTTTTAATTAAAAAAATTGAAAAATTTAACGTTTTTTCAAAATGCTACTCTTCCTACAATTTTAAGAATTTTTAGATGGATTTTTTTGCCAAATGTTCCCACAACATCTATTTATAAAAGTTGGTATGGATATGGAGCTATCAGTTAAACAAGAACAGTTATGCAGCTTTATGTATAAATGGCCAAAAAATAAGATTTTTTTACATAAGTTTTCAACTTTATCATTTTTTTTTATTTATTTATTCACACTAGACCTTACCCCATACCAACTTTTGTTAATCGTACATGTCTCACGCAGGAAAAAAAAATTGGAGCTCTACATTAATTTACCTAAAAGCCTTAGGGTTTTAACCATTCACAAGCTGAAAAAATTGAAAATTAACATAAAATTTCAAAAACCATTTTACATCACAGCATTCGAGCATGTTTAATTATTTTCAGAGTAGCCCTAAATTTTGGGTAATGCGTCCCCTTAATGAGTGAAAACTTTCCATAACGAATTTATAAATTAAACAATATGTTCTCCAATGATCTTGATAATTGAAGAGCTGAGTGGAAGAACGTGCTAAGTGACATTTTTGAAAAAATTTAGATTTTTGTGTTAATGATTATGTTATTACCTCCTTTAAACATAACAGCTTTCAATTTTTTAGAAAACATTCGATTTCGTAGATTTTTCGTGAACGAAGTTGGTAGGTGCACGCGTTTTTCGTCACTTTTTCAATGGAAGAACGTGCTAAGTGACAAAGTTGAAGAAAATTTACAGACTTTCGCTTTATTTATGTCGCATTAATCGCAAAACACTTGTTTTTTTTTGTAGTTTTAATCAAAAAGAATTTTAAAATGTCATTAATTTTTTCAAATTAACTTTAATTATTAAATATAACCAATGAATTATAATTCATATAGCGTATAACCAGGCTTTGAGTGCATTTAGGAAAATAGTAGAAAAATGCACCTTTTATTTTAGGAATTTCACCATACGGTAGCTATGTTTTTTATTCTAATAAAACATATCTATTTAGCATTGAAACAGATGGTATCATTAAAAAAGAAAGTTGCAACTGCCCTTTGGACATCGCATTTCGCGTTAAAAACAACATTACAACACCCCAAACACACATCAAAGCATCTGGTTGTGTTAAAAAAAAAATGAACTAGGGTTTGTCCAAAAATCGTTTAAAGCAATTTTACGTTTGATCTCTAAAGCTGAAGATCGCATTTTGTGCAATGTCCTAAACTCCTAAAATTATTAAAATGGAATTAAGAAATAAGCGGAAAGCTGTAATTTGGCTTGAAAGTGCGAATAGCAGCTTATACGGTAAGTACAAATTTAATCAAGATATTGCTATGTTATGTAAAACTAGTATAATTGTTATAATAACTCAATATAACGTTTTATACTCTATCTCTTTACATTTATAAACTCTTAATATTTATTAAAATATAGATGACTTTAAAAAAAAGCTTTGTATCACGATTGTGAAAATAAATTGTTTAAACGATCATGCTAAGCTGTTGTAGAAATGCTGTAAATTAAAGAAGCTTTCTTAAAATTGATTAAATCCTTAATTGAAAAGGGGAAATAAAAACATAAATAACCTTAGGATTTATATTTTGCCAGACATCTTATTTTTACTTTTTTTTTATATCAATGTTTGTTTTTACAATCAATTATTCCTATCCAAAAACTATTTAAAAATTTATTTTGCGAAAAATTACATCTTACATTATTATCTTTTTTTATAAATCTTTTAAATTTAATATTTATTTTATTCACTTGCATTTGTGTTTCTTTTACTATCTTTTTGTATACTTTTTACTAAGTTGAGATTTGTCTTATTATTCTTCAAAGTAATTAGTTTATAATTTCAGTGATAATGGTATTTTTTAAAAAATATTTTCAATTAAAAACTTACTCATCTAACATTAAGCAAGAAGTTCTAAAATAACTAATATAACCTACTTTCTTTTAACTTAAATTACTCAAAGAAATCCTTATAGTAGGGACAGACGGACGAACAAAAAGTATATAAGATAGGTGTCTGATATCATACACTAAAAAAATTAGGGTTGAGTAACACTATACGACTTTCAATTGCCGATTAATATATCAATACGCTCGTTTAAAAGTTATTATATACCTTATAAAGTATTTTCAATTACTTTCAAACCTAAAACGTTCTATGGCAGCTACTCTTTGCACATGCACAATATTGTTGAAAACTTTATTTTGTCGTCCGACTAGTACTGGGAGCAAGTGTATCAAATTTTAAGTCTGTATCTATTTTCGTTTTTCAGCACTACTTTTAAAACCCAAAAAGTTTATAGCAACTGCTATTTGCGCATGCGCAATTTTCTCGAAAATATTATTATGACTTCCAACAGGTACTAGGAACCCGTGTACTAAATTTGAAGTCTGTAGCTCTTTTGGTTCGAACTGTAAAGTAGTTTCAGACAAACAGACGAATCAATGAAAAAAAAACCAGTTTTTTGTAATCAGCACCCTCCAAAACGTGTAGAAGGCACAAAATCTTTATTTTGGATTTTTGACCTCCATCGCAATAGTTGCATTACCTTATATTTCATATTAGATAATTGAAAGTAATAACTTTCAAAATCGGACAGATAGAAAGGAAGTTAGGGGGTGGGGGTAGACGGACGTACGGACAGAAAAACAGACGTACAGGCAGGTGGCCGAACACTATACATTGTAGTCTTCTAATTTTTTAATTTCGAACCAAAACAGAATTTTCAAAATCAGACAGTTTAGATCGGAAATTGAAAGGGATACGGACGGACAAAATGATGGACGTACAGGCAAACAAATAAAAAGTATTAAAAAAAAAATCTGTGAAGTCCTATCTTCCAAACAAAAAAAGAATTTTGAAAATCGGAATGTTAGTACCGAAATTATGAAACTCGTATGTATCAAATATACCTAAAAAATGTCACTTAGCACGTTCTTCCACTAAACGACTGAAAAAATCTGAAGCACTTCGGAGGAAGAACGTGCCAAGTGCAGGAGGCGTCAAGCGCGTTTTGTAAATGACGTGTTATTACGTAAAGTACGGCTAAGCCAAAAGCCACCAAGCATTTTGAAGAACCAAACTAAATTATCATGCAGAAAAAACTATGATTTTGTGAATGAAAGAAAAGTTGCAAACTAAAAACTTTGAAGCTCATTATCTCGATTTCACCTTTTTGTCACTTAGCACGTTCTTCCACTAAGCTCTTCAATTTTAAAGTTGAAATTTTTAACTGATTATATGTCTTTTTATAGTATTTTTTAGTGTAATTGTGGATTTATTTTGGTATTTTACTTGTCTGTGTTTTTTCTTTGCACCACTGTTATTGGATTCTTTTATCTGTAGGGCGTGTATTAATTATCTTAATAAATAATTCTAACAGTTACCAAAGGTCCTTATAATTTTGAGAAAAAAGCACATCAAAGAGATGAACAAAAAATAAATATCAATAAACTTTGTTGCAGGAATCCAAATTGACCAAAATTTTAGATGCGTCCAAAGCTGTCGGAGTCATACAGGAAACGGAGTGGGCCTTGGAACTTTCTTCCATACTGCCCAGAAAATACCTAAGTTAGAAGATTTTTATTGCTTTATTATTTTATTGCATTCTAAGTTTTTTGTTTAACATTCTTGTTTTAAAAAAAAAATTCATAAATAAATTTTTTATCAATATATATTTTTTAATTTTATCACACAAAATTCATTTTTATTGTTACACTTGATGCAAAAAGTGCGATTTAGTAGTGTATTTTTCGAACTATCCCATCTTTTAATAGATATAAACGACAATTTTATCGTAATATTTGTATTTCACTCAGTATCCAAAAAATAATATGAATTGATTATTTAAATAAATATTTTAATTACATAGTTTTCAAAACAAAATATTCTTTATAGAAATTTAAAGATGGTGAAATTTTTAAAAATTGATTTTAAATTTATATGAAATGGCAAATTCATTACACACATTATTCAGATATTCACCTTTTACCAGTAAAAGAAATTGTTTCGCTAGCACTGATTGGATGGCAGATATTATCTCTGTTTAACCTCTTTTAGAGTGTAGCATTCATGTCATAAAACATAAATTTTCTGTCAAATTTGCAATACAAAACTGTACTCTAAAAAGTAACCACAAAATGAGATGTAATATATTTACAGATTTTTTTTACTAGATTGGAATTATATTTCCGTTAAGAACTACACTGCTCAAAACAATTAGAGGAGCGCATGTTTAAATCCTTTCACCCCCATTGATTTCATTTGGAATCATGAGCTTGCGATTTTTTTCTCACTAAGTTAAACTCGCACTTATTTCAAATGAGTTCCATCAAATTCTCTGTACATTTTTCTATCAAGTTATATTTTCTTTTTGTATCGTTATGTGGAAGAATCATATATTTTGAAGAATTAAATAACGTTTATTTTAATTAAATGAAAATATTAAAAACATGATAAAATAAAATTTAGTCTGAAACAATTTTATTAAATTAATTGACCCTAAATTCTTCATGCTTGCATTTTTAGATGTTTAAAAATTGATTTTAACAAATAAAGTTTTGAAAAAAATATTGTTATAATTTATTCAAAAGTTATGATTCCATTTTTTCCCTTTAATTTTAGTATTATTATTTTTTTTCCCTTTAATTTTAGTATTATTATTTTTATCCCTGTTTTTTACCATTTTATTCTGGATGCATAAGGAATATATTTCGCGAATTTTTGATTTTTAGAATAAAAATTAAAAATTTGGGACTAAATGGTTTCTAAAAGTACGCAACGTGTTCCCCGAATCGTTTTCAGCAGTGTATCTGAACTAAAATGTGGCTTGATACCGCAGGTCCGACTTTGACCCGTGGCTATCTGAAGAATCTTCTCAAGAAGCAGAATGAAGCTCTTGGCAGGACACACCTGCGTCGCATGCAGTTGTTGCCGATATTGTACTCCCCGGAATACCCGGAGTTTCCGAAAAAAGAGATGAGGGTAGGATATGTGGAGCTCACCGAATCTATGAAGTGAGTACAGTGATGCAAAACAAATTTTTCTCCTTGGAGGTAAAATAAGCTGGTGACGGAGGTTAAATGTAAGATATTTGGCGAGGGAAAAAATGTGAAGTTGTCTGAAAGTCTCCAAGCCAATTTAATACACACGCGTCAAATATGACGTAAGTGGCGTAAAATATATAATTTAAATCTATAAAGCTCTATATCTATAGACATACACGGAGGGACAAGACATGTGAATCTTCGAACAAGCATAGCCACTTTTCCTCCAAGGCTTTACCAAAAACATTTTCGCCAACAGTGATTGGTTTGGCCCTTACGTGGGCCCACAAAACCAATCACTGTCGGGGGGGAAATATTTTCTTTCGGTAACGTCCTGGAGGGAAAGTGGCGATGTTTGGATGTCAACGTGTCTTATGGTGGAAAGTAAAAAAGTAAAGTGAGTGAAAAAGTAAAAAAAAAAATCAGCTCCTGGAACCTTTTTTGGCCTTCGTTGACTGGGTACTTGAATGATGTTCTAATGAACTAACGTTGCTGTTCAGTTTTGGTCTCCCTTCCTCAAAAAATATATCGATTTACACGAAAACGTTCAACATAGGGCTAAAAACAAATATTAAGGATTTATATGGTATCGATTATGATGGTAACAGATTAAGATCTTTTAAAACATGTATTCTTTGGAAAATAGGAGAACGAGAGGTTATTTAATACAGTTATCCAAATTCATCAAGCAGGGAGACATGAAGGGCTTAGGTTTTAACTTAAAGAGATGAACCAGAGGACATGGTCAGAAATTAAAAAATCATTTTTCACAAAAGAGGTTAAGAAAACATTATTTTTTCAATAGAGTCGTCAATGAGGGAAATGCTTTACCAGATTATATTGTTTATTCGAAGAGAGTATACTCGCCGCCAACTAAATTAGAACACGTTAGGGATGGCGGTTTTTCAAAAAACCGTTTTTTTTTTACAACGCCGGTAAAACCGACCCGGTTTTACCGAACCTTAAAAACTGGTTTTATAAAACCGGTTCCACGAAACCGGTTTTTCAATGGCAAAAAAAACGAATTTCCATTTTTTAAAAGTTTTTTCAGTTTCTTATTAATTAATCGAAAAAATCTATTAATTTGTAAACTTTCCTTTCCAATTTTAAAAAAACAATTTACACAGTCAATCTTTAAAGTGCTTTGTTGAAAACTAAGTTCTAGGTTTTCTTCCTAATTCTTACTTTCTTATTATTTAAAATTATAATGTTCCTTTTTTTATTCCGGTTTTTCTAATCGTTTTGAGCATTTTAAGTTTTGCATTATTCTATCTATTTCCTTCTTCTTTTTTTAAATTAATTCCTCCCATTTGCTATCTATGCATAGTGCAAGACTAACATTAAAAAAATATATATATATATAATTAAAAAAAAACGCCGATGGCGGTTTTTGAGAAAAAACCTATTTCCGGTTTCAGACGGTTTCCGGCTTAGACCGGCCTCATGAAAAAAACGGTTTTTCAGTCAAAACCGAGGGCAAAAAAACGGGTTTCGGTTTTCCATCCCTAAAGTGTAACAAATAAGGGTAGCGGGAACTATAGAAGAATCTCGACAGTTATTGCTGACTGGTAAAGAATTAGAAATATTTTGGACCAACCTTTACTGGGCCTCTGGCCTGTTGTTGGTCGACAATTTTTGTATTTGAAGGGGGGGAAACAGCAGTAGGTCTGTTACTTATGGTAGGCATTTGAGGAAGTCGTTAAACTGTTCACTTTTCCCTTGGATATTTTAATTTACCAAATTTAAATTTTGTATTACTTTAAATTTAATTAACAACCTGGAATTACTGTATGGATATGGAAGACATAATGGAATATTGATTTTTAACAGGGAAGTGTGGGGAGACTATCATCCGGAATTGCTCACGTATTACAGGTGTCTGGTAAACCTCAATCGGGAACTCGGCAATGAAAAAGAAGCCAGGCAATACTGTTTTAAGGTAATCTTCGTTTTATAACTGTAAACAAGTACTGTGTCTTTAAATTTTATTGAAATGACAATTTGATCTATTCAATGACATTCATTCGTTTTGCGAAATTAATTTTTTGTCTAGGGGTCTATTAAGGTTCCGAAAATTGGTTAGTTAGTAATATAGGTTCTTTTAAGTCCTTAACTGTTATTACATTTTTAAAATTCAATATAGGAAATGCAAAAAATAAATGAAAAGTGAGCAATTGTAAAAAAAATATTACTTTCTTGATTTTTTAGGTCGTGGTCGTATTTACCCAGTTCAAAATTATATGCTATTCTAGAAAATAATTAGAGTAGATCTTCGCTCCGTTGCTTTTCTAATTTTGTTGTATATTTAAATTTCAAATTGTACTTCCATAAGGTTCTTTACGTGCAATTTGTTTTTATTCCTGCTAAACGTTATCGGTTTGAATACAATTAAATTTCAAGTATGCAAGCATTGCCAAAACGACAATGTTGTTGGAAAACTTCGGTTTAGATCAAATTTTGTCTTTCGTGGAGAATTACTGAAAGAAAAGTTTGTGCGCAACATTCGTTTCAGTGAGGTAAGGGAATATTTCTCATTTTTAGAATTAAAAAAATAATAAGTAAAATATTCTTAGAAAACTCACTTTCGCTAATACCGAACCAAAAGTAATTCCAGGAAACTGAAAACAAAACCGTTGGAGCTGTTGCCACTCACGACGTGAAACGACCCCATAGCATTATTAAAAAAAGAAATTAATATGTTATTTTTTTTTCAAACAATAATTTCTAATGCATTTTCTTAAAATATTTTTCAGCTTTGGCGTTTGGAATCTGTTATTTATGGAGCCTTCTTTATTGACGACCGGTGGGAAGGTGCTTTATCGGAGGACCAATTCCGTTATTTTATGGAAAAAAGTAGTCAGGAATAAATTTTATAAACGATAATATACTTAACCTAGAATAGTTTTTGTTTATAAATACCTTTATTACAATTTTCTTAAAAATGTATGACTGACATCTATAAGTATCTGAATAAAAGACAAGCAATGAATATGTTTAAATTTTAACTTATTTCAATTATGAACAAACTTTATAGTTCGAGAGTATTTGTTATCCCAATTTATTTTTGTATTTTGCCTATGAATAAATATATGTTTGAATAAATAACTATTGCCTATATATGTTCCATGTTTTTTTTGACTTTTTTATTATTCAGAATTTTTAGCTTTCTTTTTGTGCGTGATTGTTTCATTATGATATCAGATATTTCGTCGCAGCTTGTACTTGAAGTATGTAAAAAAATAATAATTTTAAAATAGTCAGTTTCTTCGAACCTCGTTATATAATAGTCCGCTAATATGAAATTAAGGCATTATTCCAATCAATTAAGCTTTAAAATAATGAGAAAAATATAGCTTAAGGGCGAATGAACCCTCTGGACTGTGGGTCTCTAAAACTAAGTGCTTTAATAAAATGGAGAAAAAAATATTTTCTATGCCACATTTCTCCGGCTGTATCGAATATTTTTACAAACTGTTTTTTTATGTGACTAGGGGGTTCCGCCCCCTGCAGTGAGATATATGCCCCCTGCAGTGCAGATATATATATGTTGTATTTTTTATTTCATAAAGTCTGAAAGTGTTAAAAATATAAAAACTTTAAAAAAAACAAATGGTTTATAAGTGGAAAACATTGTGAAAAATATTTTCTCAAATATACAAAGTTTTTAACGAGACATGTTTTTCCCCACTAAAGATTTTTTTATTTAGATAAAAATAGTTTAACCATTCACTTTTATTCTTTTTAATATACATTTTAAAACTTAGTCTTCTAACTGTTAAAGTTTGTTTTGAAGAATCAGCGGTGACTATCTGTCTATTGCTAGATGCATACACTACTGCTAGATTCATAAAGTTTTCATGTAATTAATAGTTATTGTTTACAACAAGTCTATGTATGCATTTTTTTTAATACGTCAAATATATACTCTGAGTAAATAGTTTTATTCAAAATAGGTAACGAATGCGAAATTGTTTTTGAAGCATACAATAAATTTTAATTGGTTTACGTTTCATGAAACGCAAAACTTATTATTTGTTATACAAAATATCTGTATTGTTAAGACACCACATTAACAATTCTACTATGGAGATATACACATTACAACAAGAAACACTCATATTTGAGTTGAAAGAAAAAAAAATCCTTATATATACACTTATAATGATCGTAGGCGATAACATTGAGGTATCTTACGATGACCTAATTACACAGTACCCCTCCGCAAAAACTTTGTATTCATACGCGAGAGGTTAAAGGAAATAGTTCGAAAAAATCCCCTTGTAAGCTGATAACAGTCTAAATTTGGTGTTTTCTTCTTTAAATTTGGTAAGTCTGAACACATTTTATATAAAAGTATATCTATTCAATACTCTACCACTAGTATGGAACTTTAAGTATGGTTTCATTGAATTAATTTAACGTGTTTTATTATCTGTATTGATGTGAGATATTATTCCAATTTTAACACAATAAAAAAAAATTTCAAAGTAAGATTATGTAAAAAAAATTTCATAAACAACTTTTTTTGTTTCTATTCTCGCAGAAAACAACAGTAAAAATAATGAAACTAATGACTCATCATTCATGGCTCAACTTAACAAGTTAATCAGTATACTTGAAGAATTGCTGATTAAGAATGCTGTTTCTAGCAAAAGGTTAAGTGAGCTGGAGAAATCAATGATAAAAATATTAAACAGCAACTTATCAGATCACGAAAAATTAACTCGCTACCATGAAGTTCTTCAAACAAGTTTAAATCTGCAGGAATATAATCAACCTATACTGGAAATAAAAAACAGACATGAACAACCCATTTCCAACAGTGAGAAGAAAGATGTTCAAGAAATGAAAGTGGAAAAAGCAGATAACAACTACGATGATGTCATTCTAGCTGCTATACCTAAATCTAGACGAAGTGTAGCCGAAAATATTCTCACTCTTATCAAAAAACAACCAAATGTACTCTTTTACAATAATCGTGGTGAAATCTCCTTACATGGACAACACATTCAAAACTCTAATATTATCGACTTGATTAAATATACCTCTAATTCAAAAACAGCTGTATCAGATAAAAATATATATAATAAAGCTATAAGTGATTTAAATATACCAAAATCATGGATAACTAATAGAAAACTAATTGAAAAGAATGCTATGAATGACGATGTGGCATCAAGGAAGAAACATGTAATAAAGAAAATTCCTGTAATCACATTGAAAGGGAGAATTTTTGAATATTTTTTTTTTCTTTATATTTGTATTATTATTGTTATATTACGAAAAAATATCATAATGAATAGATGAATACATTTTCGCATCAAATTGCATCATTAACATCAAATTTATAATTTTTCTATCATAATTTATGATTTTTAATGTTATTTTATTTTAATTGTTGATTGGAAAATGTTAATGATACATAAGGAAAAATAAAGTCAAAGAAGTGATTTCTTGAAAGAAAAATATGTTTTGTAAAGTTTTTCAATGTATTTTAAACTAATAAAATCAAAAATTCTACTTTTGACTTGCACTATTTTTGTTCTTAAACGTTATTTTCCATTCGTTGGGTGATAAGTTGAAAGTTTTGGGGAGAAAATTCTTTGATATTTTGGAAGATACATGTGATGTTTATACGTTCTCGTCAATACCTTTTGAAATTAGACTATTTTATTCAGACTTTATTCGCTATAAAGTGTTATTAGCTGTGAAAATGTATTTTTTTAATTAGCTTTTGATAATTTTTATACTGTGTTATATATAAAAATTATTCAAAGTTATCAACTACTCGTTTAAACCTCGAGAAAATAGATGAAATACGAGAATAATGCTTTGATTTATATGTATATCTTTTCTAGATGCTAATATTTCTTTAATAGAAGTTTTTCTTTAACTTTATTTTTTTTTTAAAATAAGTTTGGATACTACTATTTCACGTTTTAAAGACATGAAAAAGTGGTAATCTTATCTATCTTAATCTCATTGATTCTTCAAAACATAACTTTAAATATTATAAGACTAAGTTTTGAATGTAAAAACTTTATAACACTTAAGAAAATATTTTTGATAATGTTTTCTACGTATGAACTATTTGGTTTTCTTAAGTTTATATTTTTATAACATTTTCAGACTTTATGAAATAAGGAAATGTAGTATATATATGTTAATGTTTTAAAAAATTATGTAGGTTTCATTATTTTTACTGTTTTTATTTTTCCGTGAGAATAAAAAAAAAGTTATTTATGTAGATTTTGATATAATCCTACTTTATTTATATACATTAAACTATTTTAATTATCTTCAGTGTATAGAGTTAAAAAAAATCAAATATATGTGACTTTTATATATGTTAATGTTTTTTTAATTATGTAAGTTTCATTGTTTTATATAATCCTACTTCTAAAAAAATTTTCTTATTGCAATAAAATTAGAATAATACTTCTACTCAAAGCTGATTAAAAAAATATATATATAATTTCTATTCATTATGATATTTTTCTTAATATAACAATAATAATACAAATATAAGGAAAAAAAATTATTCAAAAATTCTCCCATTTCAATGTGATTACAGGAATTTTCTTTATTACATGTTTCTTCCTTGATGCCACATCGTCATTCATAGCATTCTTTTCAATTAGTTTTCTATTAGTTATCCATGATTTTGGTATATTTAAATCACTTATAGCTTTATTATATATATTTTTATCTGATACAGCTGTTTTTGAATTAGAGGTATATTTAATCAAGTCGATAATATTAGAATTTTGAATGTGTTGTCCATGTAAGGAGATTTCACCACGATTATTGTAAAAGAGTACATTTGGTTGTTTTTTGATAAGAGTGAGAATATTTTCGGCTACACTTCGTCTAGATTTAGGTATAGCAGCTAGAATGACATCATCGTAGTTGTTATCTGCTTTTTCCACTTTCATTTCTTGAACATCTTTCTTCTCACTGTTGGAAATGGGTTGTTCATGTCTGTTTTTTATTTCCAGTATAGGTTGATTATATTCCTGCAGATTTAAACTTGTTTGAAGAACTTCATGGTAGCGAGTTAATTTTTCGTGATCAGATAAGTTACTGTTTAATATTTTTATCATTGATTTCTCCAGTTCACTTAACCTTTTGCTAGAAACAGCATTCTTAATCAGCAATTCTTCAGGTATACTGATAAACTTGTTAAGTTGAGCCATGAATGATGTAAGTAATATCGCTTAGCACTCTTGAAAAAAGAATGTTAAGAAAATCTTCCCTTCTGACTTAGCCTAAAAATTAGATTTAAAGTATGAATTTTATTTAAAACAATGAAGAACCTCTTGTATGAAGTGAAGTTCGTTGAATACTGATCGAAATATATTTCTTCAAATGTGTGTATATATATATAATATGGTTAAAAAAAATCTTAAGTGGAGAAAAACATGTCTCGTTAAAAACTATGTGACATTTGAGAAAATATTTTTCTTAATGTTTTCTACTTATAAACTATTTGGGTTTTTTTTAAAGTTTTTATATTTTTTAACACTTTCAGACTTTATGAAATAAAAAATACAACATATATATTAATGTTTTTTTTTTTTAATTTATGCGAGTTTCATTATTTTTACTGTTGTTTTTCTGCGAGAATAGAAACAAAAAAAGTTGTTTATGAATTTTTTTTACATATTCTTACTTTGAAATTTTTTTTTATTGTGTTAAAATTGGAATAATATCTCACATCAATACAGATAATAAAAAACGTTAAATTAATTCAATGAAACCATACTTAAAGTTCCATACTAGTGGTAGAGTATTGAATAGATATACTTTTATATAAAATGTGTTCAGACTTACCAAATTTAAAGAAGAAAACACCAAATTTAGACTTTTATCAGCTTACAAGGGGATTTTTTCGAACTATTTTCTTTAACCTCTCGCGTATGAATACAAAGTTTTTGCGGAGGGGTACTGTGTAATTAGGTCATCGTAAGATACCTCAATGTTATCGCCTACGATCATTATAAGTGTATATATAAGGATTTTTTTTTTCTTTCAACTCACAATATGAGTGTTTCTTGTTGTAATGTGTATATCTCCATAGTAGAATTGTTAATGCGGTGTCTTAACAATACAGATATTTTGTATAACAAATAATAAGTTTTGCGTTTCATAAAACGTAAACCAATTAAAATTTATTGTATGCTTCAAAAACAATTTCGCATTCGTTAACTATTTTGAATAAAACTATTTACTCAGAGTATATATTTTACGTATTAAAAAAAATGCATACATAGACTTGTTGTAAACAATAACTATTAATTACATGAAAACTTTATGAATCTAGCAGTAGTGTATGCATCTAGCAATAGACAGATAGTCACCGCTGATTCTTCAAAACAAACTTTAAAAGTTAGAAGACTAAGTTTTAAAATGTATATTAAAAAGAATAAAAGTGAATGGTTAAACTATTTTTATCTAAATAAAAAAATCTTTAGTGGGGAAAAACATGTCTCGTTAAAAACTTTGTATATTTGAGAAAATATTTTTCACAATGTTTTCCACTTATAAACCATTTGTTTTTTTTTAAGTTTTTATATATTTTAACACTTTCAGACTTTATGAAATAAAAAATACAACATATATATATCTGCACTGCAGGGGGCATATATCTCACTGCAGGGGGCGGAACCCCCTAGTCACATAAAAAAACAGTTTGTAAAAATATTCGATACAGCCGGAGAAATGTGGCATAGAAAATATTTTTTTCTCCATTTTATTAAAGCACTTAGTTTTAGAGACCCACAGTCCAGAGGGTTCATTCGCCCTTAAGCTATATTTTTCTCATTATTTTAAAGCTTAATTGATTGGAATAATGCCTTAATTTCATATTAGCGGACTATTATATAACGAGGTTCGAAGAAACTGACTATTTTAAAATTATTATTTTTTTACATACTTCAAGTACAAGCTGCGACGAAATATCTGATATCATAATGAAACAATCACATGTCTCGTTAAAAACTTTGTATATTAAACTTGTATATAAAACTTGTTATATTTGAGAAAATATTTTTCACAATGTTTTCCACTTATAAACCATTTGATTTTTTTAAGTTTTTATATTTTTAACACTCTCAGACTTAATGAAATAAAAAATACAACATATATATATATATATATATATATATATATATATATATATATATATATATATATATATATATATATATATATATATATATATATATATATATATATATATATATATATATATATATATATATATATATATATATATATATATATATATATATATATATATATATATATATATATATATATATATATATATATATATATATGTTAATGTTTTTAAAATTTATGCGAGTTTCATTATTTTTACTGTTGTTTTTCTGTGATAATAGAAACAAAAAGTTGTTTATGAAAATTTTTACATAATCTTATGGTGTTCAAATTGGAATAATATCTCACATCAATACAAATAATAAAAACGATAAATCAATTCAATGAAACTATACTTAAAGTTTCATACTACTGTAGAGTATTAAATAGATATACTTTTATATAAATGTGTTCATACTTACCAAATTTAAAGAAGGAAACACATTAATACACTGGATATGATGGTTGACGAGGTAGTGGTCTTATAAAGATAGTTTAAAATTAGTGATTGACTTAAAAATAACATTTTAATGGATTCTCCTGACTGATTTATTCTAAAATATTATAAAATTTGATTAATAATGAAAGAAAGTTACAAAAAAAGCATTACAACTATTAAAAATATAGTCTTAAATATACTATAAAAAATAAATAAACATTCCCTTATAAATTTCATGTTACTTATTTCTAAATAAATACACAAAATGTATGAAAAAACATATTTTTTATTTACAGATACTATATATACATTAAATATTTTTACACAGATAACTTTATCTCATAATCAAATTGTTTTGTAAAGAAGTCATCAGTAAACAAATGTAATACATTTCGCGATTTTAACTTTGAAACAACTCGATTCGCATCCATAGCCATTAAAGCATCATCTCCAACACATAAATACAATTCTTCATATGATAACATCATACACTCATGCTTATATTGCGAGGGATTGTCTATTTTGCATGCATCACACTTAAAACATAAAAAGTCTGTGTAAATTGGTTTCCACTTCATCATGTAAAACAGAAATATATTCTTTTTCCATATCTAGAATATATCTTCCTTTCCTAGTAGAATCGTTTGCAACTGTTTCAACAACATTTTCAAGAATTTTGCTAGGTAAGATCTTACACAATACAGTAGATTTGATAGTTTCATTTATATCAGGAATAATCTCGCAGATTTTAATGAGATTGGAATAATCAACATTTAGAGCAGACGTTTTGAATTTGAAAACTTCAAAATGAAATATTTGTTGAAATACTAAGCTACCAGACATACTCATTATAGCAAGCTGGTTGTTACAAATTACACTACTTGATGCATATTTCACTCGACATTGTAAATTTTCATTTTAAAATCTAAATAAGTATCTAATGACATTACGATACCTTGCTTGGTGGGGAAGTAGTTAGATGATTCACTGTTGTCACATGGTGCATATTGTCTCATGTGAATATACAATTTAGAGTTTAAATTATGTAGAGACACCATGAATCCGATTCCAAGATTCCATTCTCGCACTGCAACACTTTTCTTAGGACGATTCACTTCAACAGTTGCAGGAGAGGTCATGTTAGGAATTGTAGAATTCAAAGTTGTATTCTCAAATGGAGCATCTAACGTGATGAAATTGCCATGATTCGTAAAAGAATCTATCCATATACCAACACTGATATTCACATCAGGGGTAGGGGATTCATCAGATGTGGCGGGGGTGCTTGTAGGTTTGGAGTCAATGATCAGCTGAGGATGATCATCTGAAGTTATGTCGATGACAGGAACTTCTCCTAGAGACTGGCATATATCAGTTAACCAATCTCTCTCTGGGATTCCACTGTAATCGTCTGTAGATGTGGGAATGGGAACTTTGTTGAAAGAAGTCTGTAATTTAGACTTTTTACTTGCTGGATACGTTCCGAAAAATCGTTTTCGTTGAATTTTAGAATTCATTTTTGGCGATACTGTAAGTTGTCGAAGGCTAGTGAAAGAATGAATGTTTAAATTCTGACACTAGGATGCGTCGGAGGTGAAAGCGACCTCTATCTGCATTTTTCATTGACTGATGGGGAAAACAACGCCATCTATGTCTATTCCTCATTCGACGATAACCATTATGTCATCGGTTTGCACACGAAACTCTTGGTGCCAGGGTAACTGTAATCTATAAATCACTGTAATTGCTAAGTACCTAGGATATCGTCTCAATCTATGACATTTATCTAAAGTATTCAGACTACATGTCTCCATTGCTAAGTAACTAAGATATCACCTCAATCTATGGCATTTATCTAAAGTATCCAGACTACATGTCTCCGTTTAGCCATTATTTCGATATGAATTACCTTAATTATCATGTAAATATAACAATAAAGTACACATTTCAGTACTCATACACCTCAACTCCACTCTACTTTCATATCTATGATAATTATTATATTCAAATAAGTCTAATAATTTTTTTTTACTTTCTTCCGAGTAATTTTATTAACTAACAAAGCTGAATCTTTTAATAACTTTTATTGAAGTATTCCTAATTGTGGCACAGAAATTCAAACAACTGAAAAGTATATTAAAATATTTTTGTGAGAGATCGTGGGTTCGAATCGTCAAAAACTCGCTTTTTAATATCTTTCGCGCTAAAATTTATTTATTTTTCGTGGCAAACCTTATTTTACATTAAAATCATTTATTTCCTCATCAGTAGATGGCGCCACGAGTGTACATCATAAACATTTCCAATTACATCTACAGTATTCAGCCTATATGTCTCCATTTAGACATTATTTCGATATGAATTACCTTAATTATCATGTAAATATAACAATAAAGTGCACATTTCAGCACTCAAACAACTCAACTATCAGCTAAAAACAGCTCAACTCCACTCTACTTTCATATCCACTCATTATTTCGATATAGATTACCTTAATTACTATGAAAATATAACAATAAAGTACACATTTCAGCACTCAAACAACTCAACTATCAGCTAAAAACAACTCAACTCTGCTCTATTTTCATACCCGCAACGTCATTTCCGCTACGTCATAGGCATTTCCAATTACATCTGAAGTATTCAGACTTCATGTCTCCATTGCTAAGTAACTATACCATTTATCTAAAGTATTCAGACTACATGTCTCCATTGCTATGATATCGCCCCAATCTATGATATTTATCTAAAGTATCCAGACTACATGTCTCCATTTAGCCACTATTTGGATATGAATTACCTTAATTACTATGAAAATATAACAATAAAGTACATATTTCAGCACTCAAACAACTCAACTCCACTCTACTTTCATATCCACTCATTATTTCAAAATGAATTACCTTAATTACTATGAAAATATAACAATAAAGTACACATTTCAGCACTCATACACCTCAACTCCACTCTACTTTCATATCTAAGGTATTTCCGCCACGTCATTGGCATTTCCGTGACGTCATTCCATCCCATCCCACATCCCACCACTGGCGCAGAAGCCCCACCCCTACTGACAACACTTTAACTAAAATACATCATCTCTATTGAAATGTTCCAACTGTTAGACAACATTGAATGACATTTCTCTGCCACCAATGTTGGTCATCTTTACCTTTAGTCATGAAAAAGGACCATTTGATGAACTTGGTGATACAGTGAGGAGGGGATAAAAGCAGCCACACCTTCTAGGAAAATTGACCCACATTCTGCTAAAGATTTTTTCACTTTGCATAAGAAATCTGCCCAAACATATCACTATTATACATTTCTGACGATTGTATAAAGGGCGAAATAGGTAGATTAAATGATATTTGCTCATCAAAGGAAAATAAATATTTTCGATTCCTGACACTCAAAAATTGCTCTGCTTTTTAAAATTAAACAAATACTTACTTAAAACTGCCAATATTTCATTAAATTCCCAAAAACAACACGGCTGATTAAACATATGGAAATCTCTCTATATTAAAAAAAAGTAAGCTCTTTTAAAGTGTCCGGAGCCATAACATGATGAAATATTGATGTCAGAAGTTCGTAAAAGGAAATACCTCTCAGCAAAATTCTGAAAATGAATTTGATGCTGAAAGAAGAGCTTTAGTTCCTTTTGTAGGAAAATTATCGTTAAATATTTTGTGGGGCAAATGTTAAGTAAAGATGCTTATTTAATAAAACTGAAACCTGTGCAATGGTCAGGAAGTCTTTTTGCGTGGCCTGAGAAGGAAGGTTTTTCAGACAATTCTATTGAAGAAACAATTAAGAAATTACCAGAAACCAACGTTAGGGGACGTTGTGTAACTTTTTCTAACTATTATTTTACCATGTATGCAATTCTTAACTTACCATGTTCAAAATTATTTACATATGTTATGTTATTATTGCCTAAATTTCCATATCTGTGATACAATTCACATGATGTAGTGTAAGTCACAAATTAAATGTAGTGTAAGTCACGCACAAAAATGTTAATAAATTATTTCCTATGATATTTCCACACTTTTTTTCAATTAAATTATTTAGCTTTAAACATTGTACTTAAATTAAGCACTGGTAGAATGTTGATTTACTGCACTATGAAGAAGAAATGAGAGTTTTAAATGATAACCAAAACTCGACTTCCTTTCATGTAGTGTAAGTCACAGTATGACATTTTTATTATTTTTTAGTGAAATACTAAATGAAAATGGTTTTTTATGATTTCTAAAAATAGTATATGTTCAGGGGTAAACTGGCATACAATATTTTTTTTTTTGAATAAGTAGAAAATAATTATGAACTACGCAAACGAAATTTGTTAAATCATCAAAGAAAGTGTAAGTCACACGTGGAAATGCCCTCCAGCACTATTTAATCTGGGTATTATTTCATTTAACTTTATATAAGCAACAAAAGTTCTTGCTAACAGCAAAGGCAATTTGAAAGACAAAAAGACTATCATCAGAAATCCTAAAATGCTTTTGTTCACTCATAGTTCCATAATATATAATTCGATAATCGAGCTTATTTCAATATAACAGAAGTTTTATTAACATACTTTTCCGTCGATTCTGCAACGTCGCAGAACCAATTGTTCTTATCAATTGTTCTACCAGGATATTGAAGGTGTTCGTCCCCGGAATTCAGTGCGTACATGACACTGTGTATTTTTTCCAAAAAAAACTAAGTGTGCGTCCCTTTCCTGACAGCTTCGGAAAGTTCACGAAATTTAGAACTGTTTTATTCTGGATAGGAACAGTCAGAAACGACAGCAATGAGGCCGAGTAAGAAAACGATATTACCATTGCAGATAAAAGCCAGAACGATAAAACTGTTCTAAACATTTGAGATTTATCACGATTGACCTTTAATCCCTGCTGAAAAATACTTCCATAAATATTCAAAGTTGTCCTTCAGGACCGGCGCCCCCCCCCCCCATCTACGCAACATTTCTACACAGTAACCCCCCACACACTCCAATCCATATCCACAATCAATTACAGCTGTATGAACCCTCCTCCCTCCCTTATCAAGCGTCGCGTCATTTGTGGATGGTCCCTGTGACAAAATCATTCGAGTGAGTCTTTTCGTGGGCAAATTTCTGCCGTGGCAAATTTCCTACTACCGGGGGAGAGTGAGTCATTTTATGCTTTGTCTTGGGATTGAAACCTATGCATTAAAAGGCGCCTTCACTTCGCTGACGAGACGAGCAAACAATTCTTTATCGATTTTAAATGAGGCGCGATAATACGCACCGAAGGTAGAATTTTTAACACTTCATTTTCGTAAAAGGGGACGTTCGACTTTGATTTTAGTTAAATTAACGTCACACTAGAGTTGAAGTGGGCTATTAGTAAAGAACATGGCGGTCAATTGACAAAAAATCAGCTGTGAACACGCAACCTTATCGCGACGCTAGTATTTAAACGATAAAATCGTTTACATTTCACATACATTGATTTATTTATTGGTGGGATTTGTTTGGTCTTTTGGGAGGTAGTTGGATGAAACAGAACCTTCAAAGGTAACTAACTACCTTAGCATGACGCCTCAACACATCCGGCCGAATAAATTTTTACTATATAAATTTTAAATGGGACAATTTGACAAATATTAAAAGAAAAGCCGCCTCCTTTTCATAGAGACGCCCATACGGCTTCCTAACACTTACATTTGTATACAATTTTGATGCCTGGTGACGAAACGTATTTTACAATAGGCGTTTCATTCATACATAATATGTTGTTGGGATTGGTTTTTAAAGAGGGATCTAAAATATTCGAGGGCCTTATAGAGGATTGGAGTATTGGAACTCCTTTAATTTCATATTGGGGGATTTTAGAATTCCTTGTATACATTTCTTAATTTTCCGAGTAAAACTCATTAATTTGTTAAGCAGAGCGCCGGCGTGGCGCGGTGGATTGAGGCGGCACATGCCGTACTGGGGATACCTTCTAAGGCTCTGCCCTCGTCTAACACTGATGTTGCTGGGCAAAAAGATAATTCCGCCAGTAAATAGTGGGATTGGTATAAACGTATTCTTAATACGTTCGTACGTATTCTTCTTATTCTTGAATAGGTATAATTGAAAAATATAAAAAACCATGCGCCAAGGAACAGCCTCGTCACTCGACTTTGTTTCCAAAATGTGAGATTTATTGCCTATTGACCTAGTGTAGCTATAATGCAACATTCTTCAACAAAACCAATTATTAGTGAAAAAAGGCAATTTCTTTAAACACTTTTTCGACGTGTGTCTTGTTTATTATTCTTATACTTGAAAACCTATGAGGCAGAAAGTAAATTTAATCGTTTCATTCACACCTATAAAAAATATGCGCCAAGGAGCAATGGGGCGCCTACGATATCACATAAGGCGCTTTTGGACTTTTTTGTGTACAATTTTGATACGTGGGGCCGAGACGTACTTCAGGTGTTTCGTTCATATCATATCATTTCGTCTTAATTGTTTTTTTTAAATGAGGAACTAAAGAAAAAATGCGTAAAGGAGTATTAAGTCGCCTTTAACTTCAAATTGACGCTTTTACACTTTCTTACACATTTCTTATTTTTATAAATAGCGCCTTGTATATGGGACTGGTGTATGTTAAAGATGTCGTGGTCTAAAGTCCTGGCGCTGCTGTCGATGTCGCTCTGAGGTTGCGTTGAGTGCCAGATACAGCGTCGGCCTCGTCACTTGACTTCGTTTCTAACAAGAAGTTCATAAAGAACTAAAATAGCCTACTTTCCTGTTACTTAATTACTTACTGAAGTTCTAATCGGGAAAAAAACTAGGTTCCTAAAGTAAATATCATCAACAGCCGTTTCTACACTAGATTTATACACATTAGAAAAAAAAATCGAAACACAGCACCCAGCTATAATTTAAAACTTTAAAAGCAAAAACAACAATTTTCTTAATATTCTTTCGCACTTATTAATATTATTTTATACTGCTCGTGATTTATTTATAGTTCGAAGAATAATTAATATTTATTAATAAAAAAAGGAAGGAAACTGCCCGAACGATTAAAAATACAATGTAATTAAAACTAAGCATTTGCTTCAACAGTATCTTTCGCTTTTGTTTTGTATTTAATATGAATAATCAAAATCAATTGTGCTACATGTTATTCATTCCAAAGTTTAAAAATATTTGCTTCAATTTTTAAATAATAAGTTCTCTGCATTGTTATTTAGCAAAGGTGATTTAAATGACTCCAAATTGATTTCATGCTAATTCAATTGGTAAATCGCCAGAAAGATGTAATTTATAGTCCGTCCGGACGTACAGACAGACAGACAAAAAGTATGAATAGTTGGTATCTGAGGTCATAGCTTTAAAACAAAAAGAATTTTTAAGATCCGAGGATAGAACCGATTTTGAAGAGGATAGACAGACAGACAACGAAAGACAGACAGACATACGATTAGACAGACGATGGACATCACCGCATTTCAATACTACAGTGATTTATTCAATGAATTTCATGCAAATTCAATGAAATTCGCGACAGAGGATATGTCCCGGATACAGACAGCGCAAGTTAAGTTGGTATCTGTCGCTTCTAAAAATCGATGGTAGACCGATTGAGGGTACACAACAGACAGACACGAATGCCGCATGTCATAATTTTCATTTTATCTTCGATAAAGAATAGCTAAAATCCCCATGAAACCGGTGTTCAATTCGCATTATAGCCTTTGTTAATGGTTTATTTGCTTATTTCTAAGATTTTTATTGTATATACTGCTGATACCTAAGACATAATTTTTTTAGTCTATAAGAATGTAGTATTACGTGTTTCGGCTGATCAGATGAGTGTACAAACATTTAAACGAAGTTTAATTATTAAATAAACATTCCAAATTCGAAAAAGTCGAGAAATAAACAAAAAAATATGTATTTCTAGTGTCGGGTTTTGGACTCTTTCGTGGTTAAAAACCGGGTGATATGTTAGATGTCGGCCTCGTCACTTGACTGCGTTTCTAAAATGCGAGTTTCATCGCCAATCGCCCTCGTGTAGCTGTAGTGCAACGTTAATTCAACTAAAACAACCAAATTTTAATAAAAAGTTCAATTTTTAAAACATTTTTTAAAAATGGGATTCATGAAGGTTTAAGAAATGTTTTATTTATAAATCTTGAAAGTCTGGTACCGAAATGGAGGCTCCAATTTTTGTATATTTTTTTTACTTCAAAGAGAATGAACATGGGTAACCATAATCCAGAGCAACACCGGAAAAAAAGAGGATATAAATTTTGTTCGATGGCAGTTCGTTTTGTTCTACCAGACGAAGATTTCTGACAATTATTTCCAATAAACAATCCGATCACTGTATAACAAAGTTTAAACTATTAACAATTATAGTAGACTCATAAATCTTACGCAGTTTATAAAACATTTCTGTGAATTGATGACGTTCGCATATTTTTTTTTTTTGCCAATGAGATATTCCCGCCATATTTTGCAGCTGGCTCATAAATCTTTTCGAACTTTATAACATTTCTATGAATTAATGACCTTTCGGATAATATTTCTGACTGTTTCCCGCCAAATTAGACTCGAACACTCGAAGCCAAAATAATTAAATGAGTGCTTTAGAATCAGTAGGAAGGTACATGTCTTGTGTCAAATGTGTTGGTGATTGAATATAGTTAAGTAATAAGTAGCCTAATTCCGAGTTTTTCGGAAAGAATTTTGTTTAATATTTAACTTTAATTTTTTAAATTTTAAACAAAACTAGTGGTTCTAGTTACTCTTTTTAAGTGAAACTATCTCTGTAAACATTATAAAATAATTCTGATTTGTTAATGTCAAATGTGTTGTATTAGATAAAAAGCTATGCCAAGAGAAACATTTTTATGCATTAGGAATTGAGGTAATGAATTGGAAGTCGTTTTTTTTTTATTGGATCACGTGTCCGGCTATTTTTATTGATTTAAAAAATAATATAAAACATAAATTTTTAGCGGAATTTTTACCAATTATTTAGATTAAGATAGCTTTTGCTGTAAAGAAAATCTACTTAAAGAAAAATAGCTTGTAATTCCGTATTATAAAAGATATTCAAAAATGTGCTTCCCTTTTTCGATTAGGGGCAACTCTGCTTTGACCTATCAGTAGAAAAATATTTAAGAAGAAAGTCAGTACTAGGGTTTTATTTCTTGGGACAAAGTTACCCCATTCGATGGTACTTAAATATAATTTTACACTAAGGTTTCCTAGATACACCGTAAAGATGTAGAGTAGAGGGTTAGGTACTCCATTAGTCCATATATAAATCAAAATAGATTGCCACCTAAATTTATTACTAAAGAACTGTAAAGTGTCGTACCTCATTTTTTAAGGTGCAGTGGAATAATAGACCCTTTATTTATTTTTTGTATTTCTACCGACCCCGTCGTCAAATAACTTATAATGGATTTTTGATTATGATATCCATCACATTTCAGTTTAAACTTAATAATTATAAATTGCATTTAATTTGGAGAAACGGTGAAAACATTGTTTGCGAGGCACTGAACAACTTGATCAAATTAAACAAAGTTGGTCAATAAAATGCGTTAGGGGAATGGGGATGCGCTCTTGCAAACCCAAGGGGCCGGTAAACTTGCGCCTTTTTCAGGGAGCCAGTCCTGCCCTGCTGTCCTTCTAAAAGATGTGTTCCTTTTATTCATCATATAAGGTATAAGCAATCACCGTCATTATTTGGATAGCGAAGAAAAGAGACATCCACACTTCGAAGTTGAAGTGCGTAAATAATTATAATTAGAAGAAGAGCTTCCTGCATTCTGAATGACAAAAACAGTTCCTGTTGTTTCATACACTGGGCTAAAAGTGAACAAGTTTCATTTGTCTTCCCGCTGAACAATATCTCCAAATGCCAGATCCGCTTTGCCGCTGGTCAATTTCTATAGGTCCTGTCCAGTTACCAGAAGTGGTATATTGGATTTTTTTTATAACATCACAATATCGTATTCCATACCGAAAGCTTTCATTACAGTGTCAAGAAATTCCTTTCCAAAGCCTTTTGGTTTCTGCTTTCCACTTGCGTCGACAAAAACTTCCTTATTCCCCGTTGTGAAGTCATCGCTAACTGCCAATTTATTAGGTAACTTCATTTTTTATAATAGTAGATTGTAATGATAAAGAACTTTAGTGGTTAACACACTTACGTAGTTCAAAAGAATTAACTGTTTCAAATGTTCAGGAATGATAGATTATCTTCAATAAAAGTCAAATTCTAAAGCCCCTAAAGTTGTTTCAGAAAATGTTCCTTATTTCATTCTCAATAAAAACACACACAAAATTACAGTTGAACATACAACATTCAAGTTTGTGTTAAGTTAGTTTTGTTTTTCAGGGAACACTTTGTCAAAAGAAGTTAATAAAACATTACTTAATAAATATGCGCATGAGTTCAGAACCTTTTTCCTTTCATAACTCATCTAACAATAGTCTAATCATTACATTCATTTACTCATGAAAAATCGTTTCGATAAACCTAATTTTGTGCTAACATGTAATCAGTTTTGTGATATCAATGAGTATGCAACACATAGCTAGGGTTTTCAGATATTTTACAAATCAAATTCAGCTTAATGCGTATTTTTTTTTTTTTTTTAAATCTCAAAGCGACAAAAAATTTTGGAAGTATAATTAAAGCTATGCTGTGGAATTGGGGGAGGGGTTGCCCTAGTTCACTTGTTTAGGTTGCTCGTTGCTATATTAGGCAGAGTTGAAATCATCAAGCTAACCAATGATTACACGTTCTGACAAAGCTCCGAAAGCGGTCACTAAAATAATTCTTAATATGCGCCAAAGTTGTGTAAATTATTGTCTGCAGAAACTCATTTATACTTAACTATTTCGTGATAACCGTATTTTAATACTAAATATGATTATCTTTTTCAGTACATTTAAATATAATGCATAAGGAATATATTATAAACATGCTTTTCTACTGCTTACCACGCTACACGCATAGTGAAAGTTTCTAACATTTTCATTTAAAATGACACATTTTTAAATTCCATTTTTTTTCCTTTCATCTTTTCTTCAAACATTGATGAATGGCATTTGGCAAAATGTCGTACAAAACTATCGACAAAATTAAGTGGATTACTTTTTACCGTGTAATGAAGATCTCATTATCACTAATGGGGATATGCACAATGCAGTACTACTAAAGGAGTTATCTTCACGAATCCAATAACGAAAGATAGAATTAATTAGTTCCTAATTTTTTTAATATTACATGCGTTACAATTGATTATTAATGACAAAGAACTGACTTAGCTTGCGTGTTTATTCATATTCCGCAAAAAGCGTACCTCTCAAAACCTTAAATTCCACTAAATTGACTTGCCCTTCACCAAATGTTAAACGCCAATTTTTGCAAAGCATACTTCCAAGTATAAAATTGCTTTAAAATATATGTTTACTAGCTGACCCGACAGACGTTGTCTTGCCTTTACTATAAATATTGAATTCTAATTGAAGGTTGATCGAAAAATCCATCGATCCTTGGCAAATGCAGCCAAAATTGTCCAAAGAATAATATACCCAATGTGGTGGGACTGCACGTTAAATATTTTTCAAAGTCCCGACGCTGCGTACGATGTAAAAGTTGCATTGGTGCCTATCCTACATGAATCCCGGAAAAAAAAGCACAGGAAAAAAAAGCACAGGAAAAAAAAGCACGGAAAAAAAAGCAACGGAAAAAAAAGCACGCGGAAAAAAAGCACAGGAAAAAAAAGCACGTGGAAAAAAAAGCACAGGAAAAAAAAGCATAATTAGAATAAACTCATAATTATTGAGATGCATTGTTTATTAACGTCGTTAATGACGGTTTAGAAGGGTTGCGAATAGAAATTAGGATTGTGGCATGGCCGTACACAAGGGGGTGAAGTATTATTCGAGATGTAATAATGTATTAATTTTTTCTGTTAGAAAGTTATGATGTCTGCGACCCAACTTTCATACTTTTGTACGTCTGTCTATACGTCCGGAAGGACATCTGTGTACCTAGTGTCTGTCAGCGAATTTCCCATCATCAGACCAGAGACCCAATTTTCATACTTTTTGTCCACCTGTCTGTACTGTCTGTCGACAAATTCCCTATTGGATTAGCATTGAAATTTAATTTCAAAACATTTAAATCGCTGTTTGAATATAGTTTATGTTGGGATTTAAAAGTTTAAATTATAGCTGGATAGCTGTGTGCGACTTTGTTTTTTTAATGTGTGCAAATCTTGTGTAGAAACAATTGTTGATGGCACTTACTATTACAAACCCTCTTGTTTCGAAACAGTAAATGTCACACAGACACACACACCCAATGCGGAGGGGGGGGGGAGGGGGGGAGTGCATGACACTTATTGATTGATCGCTGAGACCAACTGGGGTCACCTCGCTCCTTTGTCAGTACACTTGTCGCGTCGGTGCTCTACCGATTTCCCCCTAGGTAGTGAAAACCAGATAAGGTGCAGTCCCTCGCAATAGAAATGCAGCAAAGATGGCAAATTTTAAATAAAACAACCCATTAACAACTTTTAGTCGCCAAATAACCCATTTTCATTAAATTTATTTCCCGAATTTGATTAATATTATTTATCGTTTGTTAAACTAATTTGGAGTTCGAAGAAAAATATTTAGTAAAAATGATGTTTTAAAAATAGAAGCGAAACTTTTCAGATTTTTTTTATGAAAAAAAAATTATACTCTTTTTGCTTCTTTTTTATTACATACATAAAAAATAATTAACCATAAAAAGAGTATACTAAAACATCTCTTCAAACTAATTTATATCACATAAATTAATTTCCTTTAATTCCTCTCTATTTAATATAAATAAAGTTTCTCGTACGATTGTTATATTAGAAGTGGCAATGTTGATTTAATTTCAATAAAATGGACTTCTTATGCACCTTAAATAAGCATTAAGGTTTTTTTTAATGATGGAAATGTTTGTACAAAATTACTTAGCACTTATAATATTTTTTTTCTTAAATTAACATAATTAGATCAAATTATCACCCAACCAAATGTAATTCCAGGAAAACCAAAAATGAAAACCATAACGCTGTAATTATTACCATTCATGAAAATGGTGTCAAATATGCTCACTGAAGTTACTTCGAATTCGAATTTTTTTTGCTGAAAATTTCAATGTCATTTCAATGCGCAGATTTTTTTTATATGTCAAACTTGTCTGTAGCATTTGTAGTTTGGGCTATGAAAGTGGGTGACGGACAGACAGATGGACATAGCCTTTTGCGTTATAAACTTAGTGTTGAAGCTATATTAATTGTAAAAGTTTACAGAAAATTAAACGTTTTGTTTACATATTAAAGACTGAATAATATCATTGCTAACATAAAGTGGGAGATTTATTTTCAATTTTACGCTTGCCTTACTTTGAAATGAATCGTTGAATTACAAAAAAAGGAATAAACATAATGCATGCAAAAAAAGGTAAAAACAGATATAAGTTACTGGTTTCTTAGCATATGTATTGATGACGTTTGTCCACATATTTGGAAAGGATTATTCAGATCAAATGATGGCTAATCCTATTTTGTAGCTCTTTTTTATATAACGGTAATTAATACCATAATGAATTTTACTATTATATACTATAAGCTTTGTCATACCGAATTTCTATTAAAGGTGCTACCGGTAAAGTTTAAAACTTGAAAATGGAATATTTTTTAATTTTTAATGCCAAATAAACCAATATTCCGAAAAACTTATATTTTCTTTGTTAAAAAAAATGCCTAAATCTATTACCGAGAAGTATACTTTATTCTACATCTTAAAGGTCAATGAAACTATTTTTTAAAAAATGTAGAGAGGTTGGGAACCCAGTCGGTCAAGGTGTTCGCCTCGCATGTGGCAGGTCCCAGTTTCGGGACTGGGCAAATATAAACGGCCCGTACAACTACATGTCCGACGAAATATAACCGACTAGAGGTAGTGCACGTTAAATATGATTCAAAGTCCCTACGCTGCGTACAATGTCGCCCTTAACGTTTGCGTTGGGTGCCTACTCGGGTGTAGGCTCGTAACTTGACCGTGGTTTTAATTTGCAACGCCCGTCGCCAATAGCCCTCTTGTAGCTCTAGTGCAACGATAATTCAAACTAACCTAACTTAAAAAAATACTATATTATAAAATATTTTGAGCTCCAGAAAAAAAGTTAAATACAAATTCTTTAATTAAAAAAAAAAAAAGGTGAAGGCATTATTGAGTGTAGCTCGAAGCAAAAACCGAATTCGAGTTCAGCATTAAAAAATATTATAGCAATATTTTGTTAGCTTCAACAAAAGTTATCTAAACTTATTTTTTGGCGTTCCCAGGACAAAAAGATTATACTTCGTTTGCCCACAAAAACAAGCTGAAAAAAATGTAATTAAAAATGTATGAATTATTTAACAAAACAAGTTCACCAGTAATTATCGATAGATTTAAAAATATTAACCTATTCAAGATTACTTTTGAGCGCATAACTTAAACCCATACTAATTGAAACTTTGAAAAATCATATAATGTATAGAAATCATGATTTTATGCACGGATTTGTGCATTCTTTTTTATTATTAAATAATTAACTTGAGCAGTAATTCAGTTATATATAGTTTTCCCCTGAAATTCATATATTTCCTTCATTGATAAATTGCTTTACTTTTAACTTTTATTTAAACTGGTTAATTAATCCAGATTTTTAAAAATGGCTGACTTCAAACAATGTGCTCTTGTGAACGCAAATACATTACTTAAAAAAAATATATCGTCAACTACACTAATTATTTGGTCAGTCAATGTCAAAGTACACATGCTACAGGCAAGTGATGCTGCATACAAACCAAAATGTGCAATCACTTATTTGGGGTAACCATTAGAAGAACTGAAAGCTTAATTGGTTTTTTACCTGCAGGCGTATCAGTCGGACACCGGCCGGTGCCACCGACAAAGGCACGAGCGGGTGTCCCCAGGTCTCAGCGATCGCGAAGGGCGATCAATCATAATGAGTGTCAAGCAGTATCCCACCCTCCCTGCAATGGGACTGCGACACGACAGAAAAAGCCGGATTTGTTAAGTTTTTGAATAAGCTTGTAATAGTAAGTGCCATCAACAATTGTTTCTACACAAGATTTGCACACATCTAAAAAACAAAGTCGCACACAGCTATCCAGCTATAATTTAAACTTTTAAATCCCAACATAAACTATATTCAAACAGCGATTTAAATGTTTTGAAATTAAATTTCAATGCTAATCCAATAGGGAATTTGTCGACAGACAGTACAGACAGGTGGACAAAAAGTATGAAAATTGGGTCTCTGGTCTGATGATGGGAAATTCGCTGACAGACACTAGGTACACAGATGTCCTTCCGGACGTATAGACAGACGTACAAAAGTATGAAAGTTGGGTCGCAGACATCATAACTTTCTAACAGAAAAAATTAATACATTATTACATCTCGAATAATACTTCACCCCCTTGTGTACGGCCATGCCACAATCCTAATCCTAATTTCTATTCGCAACCCTTCTAAACCGTCATTAACGACGTTAATAAACAATGCAACTCGATAATTATGAGTTTATTGTAATTATGCTTTTTTTTCCTGTGCTTTTTTTTCCACGTGCTTTTTTTTCCTGTGCTTTTTTTTCCGTGTGCTTTTTTTTCCTGTGCTTTTTTTTCCGTGCTTTTTTTTTCCTGTGCTTTTTTTTCCTGTGCTTTTTTTTCCGGTTACCGAGCTACATATCACGAAATATCGTCAGGGGAGGAGAGTGGTCAAAAATTGTAACGTTTAAAAGACGCCCCCCCCCCCCATCACAAATTTAAGACCCCCCTCCCCCCATTAATAAAAATTCCAACCAATGTCAGTGAAATGTGCCCTTCTCTTCTTCATCGTCTGCTCCGAAAGGGAGAATTTAAACAGACACGGGGAATTGGAAGTATTTACTTCTACTCGGCGGGCGTTGATGTTTTGAATGTTCTTGGTAAAAGTTATCCCCCGACTTCAGTACTTCGGATTAGGGGGGGAGGGGTTTTTTCTAGGGGGGGGGGGTGGCGTTATTCGTCCGATAAAATTGGTTTAAGCACTGCCAACAAAATTGTTTAACGACACCATGATATTTTATAACATTACAACAATTCTGAAATATCTGACTAGTTTTTCAGAATTTCATTCTAGTTTTACTCCCGTTTGGTGCAAGTTTACTCCAACTTGGAAGTGTAACGTTACTCCATAAACTTCCATATTTAAACGTGTCATTTTACATGTTGTACCCCTCTACATGTTGAACCCCCCCGGGATATAACGATTCTCCGTTTTTTTGCTCTCCTTTCAAATGGTCCCAACGAAAACCCTATATCGTCAATGTATTTTATTCTTGACCCCTTGATGGAAATCCATTTCACTTAATAATTTGTCCGACTCTCCGAAATAAAGGTGATTTTAAAAAGTAATAATAATATAATATACTTCAGACGCTTAAATTGGGTTAAAGAACATATTGATACTTTTTAAAGAACGGAAAAATGGTTTAGTCCATGCATGACCATGTCCAATTATTCCTTTCTTATATTCAAAAGAGGGTTAAAACAAAGATTGTTAACTCTTCTAAATCTTTTATTATGGGAAGGAAAAAGGCAAAAGAAGATATAAGAGCGGAAATTTGATGTAAGGATATATCCGCGTGTTCCTTCATTCTAATCTTTTTGTGTGCAAAAAATAGCAAATCCGAATATGCGATTAAAACTTCTAGTAAAAATGGATTTTTTTCTGAGAAGTTTATATGTATGTTTTCGAAGGTCCTAAATATGAATATGAGGTTAGATACTTCGAAAAATGTGAGCTTGTATAATTATAAGAAAAAAATTCCACATAATAATTTGGTTATGGTATTTTTTTCGTCAGATTTGTTTTAACTACGCATTTTTTAAAGTGGAAAACTTAAATTTCTTTTCAGAATCTCCAAAACCATATTCGTGTATACATTTTGAAAACAATACATATTTTTTATACAACGGGAATTTTGAAATTGATGAATGAAAATTCTGCACGTATGAAATTGTTAAATTTCATTATTAGTAAAAAACACCCTTATTTGTAATACATAAAATAAGTCATTTAAACTTCAAAACTTAATTATTGAATATTATATTATTGTTCAATTTCATTATAAAACTTTTTAAAAAAATGTCTATCATGTACTGTTCAGAGATTACATATGCTGATTGTGGAGTTACCACACGGCCCTTATCCATGTATGATCTTAATACTATTTTTATGACTTAAAACTACTAATACTTTTGTAATACTGCTTTTTGTCTCTGTGTAAAATACATAATTGAATAAGAAAAACGAGCTTAGTCACCTGAGCTATTATTTAAAATGAATTTATTTTGTTAACGCGTTTTTTCTTGAATAAGTTTTGGATGTAGTATATTTTAAAGATATACAGTAAACTCCCGATAATCCGCGGGTGGATTATCCGAGGGCCCCTGTCCCCCTCGCCCCCCCCCCTGCAAAAAAATAATATTTAACTAAACGCAGACAAATGAAATTTATTTGTTTCAAAACTTGTTGGAAGAATGTATTCCAAGAACAACGAATTCCTTTGAACACATTCAAAAACGATAAATACATTTTAAGACCGAATAATGCATTATAAGAACAACGAATGCATTAAAAAATAAGAATGACTATAGAAAACTTGGTGTGTGCTAAAATGTGTTCGGCCAGGTGCACATCACGTGCAGATTTTTGTCAAAAAGCGTCACTTGTAAAAGAGACTGCTCGCAATTTTAATTCAACTGCTTTGCGTGATTTTGACAGTAACGAAATAAGTGAGAAACGAAAATAAGTTGTATGATCAGGAGCCAGAAGACAATTCATTGAAGAATAAAGTAAGTCATGAAAAAGCTCTTTCTAACATAAGCGAATTGATCAAACTAAACGTTTACTAAAGATTGCATATTTTAATATACCATTCCATTGAGAACAAAAATCATCGGCGGCGTAAGTGTTCTATCAATCTTTAGCAGACAAAAATTCAATTTTTTCTAGGAAGTGTAAGAATGTCAATAATTTGTAAGCTTATGTATATTTAAAAAAAAGAATGCTTACATTTGAAATTTAGTTCTAAATTAAATAAATGTAAGGTTATTAGTCTAATTAGTAATTAATAATTTTTAACTAGTAATTAAATTTATTTATTTAGTATTTAAATTCATCCACAATTAGTAATTAATGTAATTACGGGTATATAAATAGATACTGCTAAAATAATTAATAATATAAATTGATGAGGCGCCAAAGCTAATTTATGAGGGCGTCTAAAAATGAACAGTTTTAAGAAAATCCCTCTCCCTTCTGGTTTTGCTGACCCCCCCTCCGACAAAATTGTATTAATCCGCCACTGAATCAGGTGTTGGCTCGTCACATGACTGTGGTTCTAAATAAAGACGCCCGGTGAAAGAATAAATGCTAATACTTATTTATCATACCAATATTCGATAAATATTTATGGTGGGACAGCAATAAGAAATTCATTTGTTTATTCCAGACATTAAATTTTAATTGCCCTTTTTAATATGTTATTTACAAATAAAGTGAGAAATTAAAAAAATATTATATTTTTAATAATTAATACTTTTTCCGAGATTTTTCGCGTCAAATGGTTCGCTTTTAGAGCATTCACCCTGCAACGGAATACTCCAAAAATTTAAGAAATTCTTACTTGAGTTATGTATTTATTACAATATTTAGTGCAAAAGATACTTTAACCTTATACCTTTTAAAAATATATTTGTTTACAAAAATCTTGCATCTGTTTTTGTTTCTGCAGATTAAATTGTTTTTTTTTTAAACCTTATCAATTGCTCCCTACTAAAAACGACAGTTGTTAAAACATTTTGATTTCTGCTTTCGTTTGAAAGTATGAAATCAGAAACTAATCTTTTATATTTTTTGTCTGTTCGTATCTACGGGGCTGGGGAGCCCAGTCGGTTAGTGCGTTCGCCTTGCATACGATATGTCCCAGGTTCGGGTCCGGGCATTACCATAATAACTACCGACCTATAAACGGCCCGTGCAAGTAAAATTGTCCGACGAATAATACCCCGTGTAGAGGGAGTGCACGTTAAATATGCTCCAAAGTCCCGACGCTGCGTACGATGTCGTCTTTAACGGTTGCGTTGGGTGCCTACTCGGGTGTCGGCTCGTCTCCTGACTGTGGTTCTAAATTATGACGCCAGTCGTCAATAGCCCTCGTGTAGCTCTAGTGCGACGATAATTTAAACTAAACTATAAACTGCCCGTATCTACGTCCGGGTGGACGCCTGAATATCGTAGTATTATTTCTACAATAACACTTTTTTGCACATAAAAATAGAAACAGGAAGGTTTTTCATCATTTTAAGAGACGAAACTGATGTATATTAAGTGTCGGATCTTAGTTTCGGAAATTTATTTCAAAAACAAAATAATAAGCTACTTATCTAACAATTCCAAATGAATTTTAACGTTTCAGTACTGCTATCTTCTTTTAAAATCTCTTTTGTTCGATGTTTTATCAAATAAAAAGGAACTGAAACCAAAACTGTATCAGAATCATTCTATTGGACAAAAGATGTGGTTGGTGATTTCAATGTTTTTTTGCTTCGGCGTTACTTTTGCAGAATAGTTTCTCACAAAAACAAGGTTTTTGACGCCTAAAAATGCATGTAGAAACACCAGCATGATACAAGTTTTACTTTTGGACTTATTTATAGTTATTATATCGAATGAAAAATTATGTTCTTACATACTTACATTTATTTTTTTTGTGCTGACGACTACTTTTAACGAAATAGTTTTTCCAAGACTTCGTTATGAATAAATTAGGTTAATCTAACATGTAGTCACTGTTTTGTTACTGTTGGGGGAACTTTGGGTGCCCCCCCCCCCCCCCCCCCTGTAATATCCCAAATAACACGGAAACAGTAGTCTTGGTTTCAGTTTTAGACTAACATTTTCATTAACAAATACACACTAGTTTCATTAATTGCTACTCAATTAATTAGTAATTACTATTATAAATTATAATATGCCCTCTTCGGAGGCTCTGGCAACCAATTTCCATAGGACATCCATGGTCACGAGAACACAACGACTATTATAATAAGCGATTAAATGAATGTTAATTAACGTGATTAAACTTTTTGGAGTTACGTTGTTTCCTCAACAATCTCCTTAGAAAGAACGTGCGTTTCTAAAATTAACCACTTAAAACTGATTATTTTTTGGAAGAAACTGTAGATGAGAAACAAATACAGTTTTCGCTTTTGGAATAGTTTCGATTATTTATAAAAACAGGTAAAAAGTAACAGTAAGTATCTTGTAACTTTTTTGTTGCGTACTTTTTTATATTTCTAAAAATCAAATGTGTGTGGCATTACTGAAAGTAATTTTGGTTAGGATAGACGTAAACGTATTTGCATTATAGAGCTTAGATATTTTTCTATTAAACTACCAAAATGTCATTTTTAACTTCAAAATCTTACAATCCGGGCGATGTAATTTATGAAGAAAAGCCATTCATTAGAGTTTTAAAACGCGATTTGTGGGATAAAATTTGTGCTGGTTGTTGTGCAAAGTAAGTTTTTATTTAAAATAATAGTATTCTCCTGTTATTCCAGATATTTTTGTAACCTTTTTTTTATTTAAACCAGATGTTCATTTTATTTGTTGCAATTGTTTTATGCTTGCTTATGCATAAAAGCAAAACCAAACATAGTTGTGTTGAGTAAAAATTGCTAATGTACTTCGAATAGTATGCATTGTACAACTTCTTAAACACTAACACCAATAACTAACTCAATACTAAGTATCTTATTTTATAAAAAAGCTTATTATTTATTACTAAAAATACATATTTTATAGGTAGAGATTTACTGTACGGTCCCCCTTGGCGAACTTTCCAAAATCGCGCTAAAAGTCCGTATTTTGGCGACTTTTTTTTTAAAAACCACGATTCAAAGAAAAGATCGTATGGGAATATTTCTCATGAAAACTCAACCAACGGTCCGATAGGGTTGCCGGAAAACGTCATCGATGCGAACTCATAGAATTCGAATCTTCAGTCGAAGTCAGACAGGACAGGTTGCCAGAAAAATTATTTATCGCCAAATCCGAAAAAATCGCGCCAAGGGGGACCGTACAGTAAATCTGATCCATTTTATATTTGTTAGAAACCGTTAGGATGTTAACACTCCAGCCGTTTTGTTTTCAAAAAGTAGATTGGAAAAAAGGGTTTTTCCCCGTTTTCATTCCACTATTATAGGTTTACTGTCTATTAACCAATAAGGTAATATAAGCTATAAGGTAACGAAAGTATTGCGATGGGGTTAAAATCCGAAATGGAGATTTTGTGTTTTCTACACGTCTTGAAGGATGCTAATTAAAAAAAAAAGTGGTTTGGGAACATTAGTCCGCCTTGTTTGAAATACAATGACCAGAGGTCGCGTCGACTGCATTAGGCTCTGCAGTTTAGTTTGTTATTCAACTATCAAGCTATACAAATTTGCAAATAGTTTCCGTTTTATTTTTTATATTTTTTTCAAACTAAAACAACGTAAATAAAATATTAATTTTGAAAATTTTAATGATGATTTCGTAGTCGAAAAGTTCAATTATTGAAATTACCATATCAAGTAGTTAATTAAGAAATCGCATAGTTAGTCAGGTCGCCAAACCCCGATTTTTGGCCGAACCTTGCACTGAGAGGTTAAGTTTTTTTTGACGATTCTTACAGATTCGCGGGTGTAGATTATGAATCTGGAATGTACTTTTTTGGTACCCTTGAGCATTTTTATATATTCCAGATGGCGGTTGGATTTTGTAATCTATTCGACAAAACTGAATAGTTTTTTTTCTTTATAGATGCATTTAGTAATAAAGAATCATAATTATCGAGAAAAAATTTTAAATAAAATATTCAAGTATTTTTGGTTTTACTCAAAATGGATTGCTGACTAAAATCGATCGATTTAGTTTGCGTAATTCCCCATTTTTGAAATTGCGTCGAATATTGTGTGTAAAATTATATATTGGAAATTTAAGAGGATATTCGAACCATATTCAAAAAGTAGATTATTACTCTCCTCTTTGTCCAACCTTTAAGTCAGCTACGTTTATCACATAAAAAGAAAGTTTATAAAAACATTCAATACAGCCGGAGAAATGTGTTTTAGAATTTTTTTCATTGGATTAACACAGAGGCACTTTGGTTTGGAGACATGGTACGGCGTTCCGGTACTGTTTTTGCGAGTAGCAACGGTGTTCTGGAACAACTTTAATGTTCAACTATTTGAAGTTATTTCGCTTAATTATTTTTTTATTTTTTCGTAAAAGTGCAGATATTTTTAATAAGTATATAATTCACCAGTTGTGAACTCTAGTCACCACCTCTTTGTCCAACCCTAAATTTACCAGTAATGAATGGGACCATAGACACACCGTTGTTTTTTTTTGGGGGGGGGAGTTAATAATTTTCTAGGGGGTGCGTTGTTAGCTCTGGGGAGGATCGGCACCTCTGTTTCAAAGTCCCGAAAAAACAGGGAAAATATAAATAATATATATGTTTTACAACAATTTAGAGAATACTCTTCGTTAAAAACGTTAAAATGCCTTTAAATTTGCTATTCTGAACTAAACAATTGGTGTTTTGCTACCTATATAGAAAACAGAAATTCGGAATCACTTCATCTCTTGCTAGTGGCCGCCATTTTTTTTCATACACACTACGGTGCTGAGGTAATTATACCAAGGAGAGGGTATAACGTCGATAAATTTTTAATCCTTTGCGAGAATATTCGTGTTAATTCCATCACATGTGAACAATGCTAAAACATACTGAAATTTAAGAAGTTTTTTTTTAATAGATTAAGCTATTTACTTGTATTTTATTTATTTTAGATAATTCTACATATAATAATTTTTTTATGATTTCAATATTTCAGAAGTACTGGTTTGAAAAAATGTAGTGGTTGTAGTGTCATGAAATACTGCGGAAAAAGCTGCCAGGTAATCCACATTTCGTTCTAAATATGATTTTTTTTTTCAGAAGAACTCCAATATCAGAATTCGCACGCTAGCGGTTGCTCCTACTACCCAAACTTTCGCACTGAAAACTTTATTAGAATGCTAAATCAATTATTGTATAAATATTATTGGGTGTCGATTTAGCCAATTATCCTAATAATGTATGTCTCCAATTGATTAGGATTAGGATAATTAAAGTTCTACTGTATAATATAATATATGTTTCTTATACAGAAGGGTTCACTTATTCTTTAGTTAATTCTAGGAATGAAGAATTGAATGTCCAAACATAATTTACAAATTCTAATGTGTTTGCAATTTCTCTTGGAAAAAATTATAGCTCGCTGGCAAAGCGTTGTTTTGTTGTTGTGACTAATCCCCTCACTGTCTAGCGGCAGCTCGACAAAGCGTTGTTTTAGAACGTGGGAACTGTTTGATGGACCGGCAAGACATTAACTGAGAGTTATTAAGAAATAACTTAATATTAAAATATTATATTATAATTAGAACATTATATTACATAGAGGGGAGAGTGGGGGCTAATGGGACAAGGAGCAAAAAGAGGAGAAAAATATACTTTTTTACAAATATTTCTACACTAAAACATTATAACAGTTAGACTTCAGATTTTAACAACCAAAGATTAGCCATTAAAAACATGTGTTGAAGTGGAGAGAAGAATTGTTGTTTTGGAGAATCCAAAGTAAGTTAAAAGTGTATTCTATTTTTACACTTTTGAAGTATTGAATAAAAACTTTTCACGAATTAAACTCTAGTTTTAAATAGAAGACTTATCATAAATTAAGATATTATATGCCAAATACTGTATTGAAATACACGTGGTTCTGTGTTGGATCATTTATAAATAATATAGCAATAGCACTGTGGACTGTGGGGTCTCATGGGACAGAAACTGTGGGGTCTAATGAGACACGAATAAACCTAGTTTTGTATGCTTCTCTTGAATAATCTATATAAATCTGTAATATCTTATTCAGTGAAGATGTCAAAAACTTTGTAAAACTTTAATTTTAACCTTTTTGAACTTTTTTCGTCGTATAAATAAGTGAAAGTTCGAGTAGCTTTATTGATGACACATTTTTCCACATTTCCCTGCAATTTCATTAATTACATCTGAACAGAGCTTGGTGAAGATAAATGATTTGTTGTTGGTAAAATTTGCTGGAAAGCAAACTATTCTTTATTACGTTGGATTGATTTCTGAAATAGATAGCAATGAACTCCGGGTAGGCTATTTGATTTGAAGATCAATAGTTTTTTAAATTCACGTAATTTGAAAAAGATGACAAGTTTGAGATAAATTTTAGAAGATTTAGTTTAAAAAAAACGTATCCTTTCCAGTGATTCCACAAAAATTATGGGAAAATCTTCGTTTTTGAGTTTTAACTTAGATATTACACCTTTCAATGGGAAATAATTGTTTGAAAAAATAAAATTTCATTATGTAAATGGTTTTTGCTTTAAAATTTTATTTCCAGGTCATTTTCTGATTCCTTTTCCAATTTTTGAAACTTTAATTAAGGCAACATTTACCATGTCCCATTAGCCCTGCACCCTGTCCCATTAGACCCCACATATGGGGGCTAATGGGACAATTACATGTTTGCATAAAATGCTCAGCAGCTAAAATATGGTAATGTTTTAACATATGTCGAATGACTTTTTAAGTAAGCGAATGTTCAATTTATGAGCTTTTAAAAAAAAAGAAATGAAAATTCTTGTATTTTTGCGAAAATACAGAGGTTAATAAAAAATTGTCCCATTAGCCCCCTTGTCCCATTGAATTTTTTGAAGTTTCAAAGAATGTTTTCGTGGGCAAAATATTAGTTTGGAGCATCTACCATTGGGTATATTCCCTGCTTTCATTTACGGTTTACTCTGTGATAACAACCTAATCAAAATTCATTAACGTCTTTGGCAGAAAAATGATTGGCCTGATCACAAACTGGAGTGCCCTTACTTACGCAACTATACAGACTTCAGAAATAAAGATATCGTCCATATGATTGGAAAACTCATTCTCAAGCTAAAAGTGAGTTATATTATTCTAAAATATTCAACAAAATAGTTATTCTCCTAATTTTGAAAACCATAAAAATTTGAGGAACCCTTTAATGGCTTTAATGTCAACAACCTTAAACCAATTAATAAACCTAAACTGGCATGCAATCCTCACAGTAATATTAACTGCTTTTGCGTGACAATAGAGCATGTAAGAAACTCATTATAGTTGTGCATGTCGTTAATGCAGCCATTATTCCTTAACCCCTATGAATAGAACTAACCCCTATGAATATACTATTAGAATGCCCTAAAATTATTCAATTCAGGGTTAAAATGACTTTAACCAGTATTTACCGGTCAATACCGATATGTCCATAATGCCTCAATTGGTTAAAAACCACATTAAATTTGCCTTTTCATATTTTTTATATAAAAAAAACAATTTAACAATTGGTCAACTACAAATAGCCATTTGTTTCTTAATTGGCAGCGATGCAGGTTTCAGAATTCAGCATTTGTAAACAATGAAACTAGTTATTGGCTGGTAAATATGTCAAGTTTTAGAAACAATCAAAATTCTAAATATATAAATTTCTAATTTAAAACGAACGAAAGTTTTTTTTAATATCTTCTTATGTATATAATGGTTAGTAACGCTGTAGATGCTCTTTCCATCCTCATTATTTTGCAAATTTTATTTTTTGCTTTACAGGGAAAGGACTGGAAAACAGCTGCTTCAAGAATTTTTGACGTAGAAGTTAGTTTTGATGATCTTCTATCACGTAAGTTTTTTGTGTATTTAGGATGTAATTCAGTAATTGTGCCTTCTTTTACTCTTATGTTAATACCAAATATAAACATAAAAGCGGGTCCAAAACGTTTTTTCGCAAATTGTGAGAGGTACAGAGATAAAAAGGTACAAAATGGTCTAAGAGTTTAAATGAATATATTCAGTGAAATTGGTTTTCAAGTGGCTAATATGCTTCAATAATCCAATTTATTATGCATAACAGATATACACTAATGAATCATTTTCCTTCTTCCTACAACCAACGGCAACGCGTTGAAAAATTAACTAATAGATCGTTTTTTCTTTATAGTCTTACCTTTTTTTACAATACGCTTTTACTTTTTTACTATTCGCCCTCTACTCTCTGATCCCCAACTCTAGCCAGACACACAATATTTTAAAGGTAATACAAACAAAACACAAACGTATTGCTAAACGCAACCCATTATTTCCCCCATATTTGGGGGTATTTTATATTAAATTCAACAACAGAAACCTATTTCCCCAACGTGAACATGTAAAAATGCAGACATATATGGGTCATTCTCATAAAACGTTTCAAATGGTGTCCCTCAGGTTTGATTTCATTTAGTTTTGTAAATTTTATTTTTATGAATTTTCCCTTAAACTGCATAAATTATAGAGACCTGTAAGTCAGCTACATTTATCAAAAAAAAAAATTAATAATAAAAACTTTGGAGACCCGCTGTCATTCGGGATCAGTTCTAATTAGGAAGATCATATCCTGCGTATTAAAAAATTGGCTGGTAGTCATAGGAACGATGGACCTACTCATTGCCCTAATTTTCTTTTAATTCGAAAGAATAAAAAAATAATAATTAGGTATTGACATGCTGTCGATGTCCGTCTATCTGTCCGTACCCCCTTCTAAAATCGGTTCTATTCATCGGATCTCAAAAATTCTTTTTTTTGTTAGAAAAATATGACCTCAGAGACCCAACTTTCATACTTTTTGTCCGTCCGTCTATTACGAACCTAGTTGTTTCTTGATGCGAATTTCAGTAAGTATTTCAGTAACAGAAAGTAGGCTATTTTAGTTCTTTTATGATTTATTTTTTAAAGGTTTTGTATGTGTTTCAGAAGCAGACCATGGACTTCAAAATTTAAGTTTTGAAGTTTTGGATATTACAACTTCTTTAGAATCATACATTGGAAAAGAAAATGTGCCTGATAAAGAGATTTTGAAAGAGTTATATGGAAAAGTAATATACAGTTTTAATTTTTATAATAGATAACCTATTTTTATAATTTGATGTCGTTATAACAAACTTGTTACACTTAATTTTTAAATCTGAAAATAAATCTAGCGAAAAAATAAAATTAGGATTGAAAATTAGGGGGTGTAATACAACAAGACTTTTCATTACCACTCGATAAATCAATACATTTAAAGCAGGGTTGGGGTTTTCCCGTCCAAAACTAATATTTCCCATCCCAGCGGAAAAAACTGGTAAATACTGGGAAAAATTGGTAAATAGCGGGAAAAACTGGGAAACATCTCTTTCTGTCTGAGAACTTTGGGAAATATCATTTCTTTTTGAGATATACCTTACCTGGGAAATTCGTTTTAATTAATTAAAAAGTTTTTCTGTTTACATCCAAATCTTTGCATTATGGCTGTCATTGCAGTTGTGCCACTATCTGTGTGGGGGATCCCGTGTTAAACTCACGCTTTTTAATCCCCTTTATCACAACTAGAGCCGTTATAGTTCGCTAAAGCCTAGTATAGTTCTTTGATTTTATTTCTAGATTTAGTCGACATCAATCAATAATTATTTATCCTATACAATATTTTAATAAATAATTACCACAGACAATATTTTAATAATTATTTATGTTTTTGCAAATAGGAACACTTAAATAATAAACAAAAGTACATGATTATTCTATTACTATATTTGTAAAATAATTGAGGAAGATTTGTCAATTTTTAAATATCTTGGATCCATGATAAATATTTATTAAAATTCAAAATTTTAATTATTTTAATTAAACTCATTAAATAATATTTAGTAATTTATTGAAATTAGGTTTTTCCCAGGCGGGAAAAACATAATTTTTTCAGAACGGTAAATACCGGTTTCTACCATGGTATTTACCGGGGGTGGTAAAAACCATGCCAGCCCTGATTTAAAGGTAATTATACCCTATAAGGTAATTTCAATAGCTTCGAACTTTAAATAATTTTTATACAAGAAAGTCGCTAGCTTAACATAACCCGCAATTTTTTCATAATCCTCTCAATCCACAACATTTGTGATTGCGCATTCGCTAAGTCTCTGTAGAAAGTTACTCCAGGTTGCACAGCGTTTTGTGGAACGTTCCTGATATATTTGGAGATTAGTAAGATTACTCCAAAATTGGAATAACGTTATTAGTAAGAAAGTTTATTAGTTATTTAACGTCACATATGATTGCTTAAAAATGAACTCACAATAAATTTAATATTTTCTAAATAGCGCGTGTATGCGCACGCGCTATTTTTTTTAATCACTTTTATATTTTTAAACTTCAAAACCGAACATTTTTTAATGGAGGATTATGGTAAGAATCCGTGAAATTAACCCAACTTTAAGAGGCACACTCTTGAATATAATTATACGGGTGTAATGATTTTTTAAAAAATAATAATCAACTATGGTAAATGCTCAGAATATTTTTTAAAACATAACTATAGGCTTGTGTTGCATTTCCATGCTTTATTTTTTTTTAATTACAAAATGAAAATTTTTATTTTACAGTAACAAACGATTTTTCGCATTTCAAACTATTATCGTCTGCTCGTCTATTTTGAACGCGCTGAAAGTGTTTAAAAATATTCCATCGTCATGAAAATATTATAAAATACTATGCAGTTAGATATAAATATCTTTGAATCCAATTCATAAAATAAAATCTATTAATAACTAGTAAAATAATTGAAAAATACGTACCAATAATAATTTATTTACTTTTTTAAAGATAATTTATAGTTTATTCTGTCATTCTTAATTCAAAAATTCAAATTAATATTTTTAATTTTGATTAGAATTAAATTAGGTTTGAATTTTTAATAAATTGTTGATCAGAAAATATTCTTTATAAAAACTAAATCACACGTCCGTCTCTCTCAAATATGTAAACTAAAACTTAACTACAACTTTCATCATACCAACGAATGATTAATATTCAATAATAAATAATAAAAAATAAAAAAATTATCTTTATAAACAAGTTTACCAACAAAACAACTACCTAAACTTAAAACATATCGTGGCTCTCATAAAAAAATGAATATTGTTGTCTCGTTACTCAATCGCGCCCAGTATAGAAATCCTTGAATTACACAAAAAAATTTAAACTTTAAACTTTAATAAATAAACTTAAAATGTTAGCTATACAGTTGAAATAAACTTGTAAAAAGGGGAAAAATTAGACTTCATCACCATTAACTTTTGATCCCTTGCAGGGCTCCTCAACATATTCTACCTTATATTTCAATATTTCGCTTTTCCCTTCGGACGAACCTATATAATACGCTTGTTATTTTAGAGGTGGTCCCCCAAAGGACATCAAGTGATTCGATTAAATAACTCGTCAAATATTCATCCAAATGTAACAAAAACTTAGATTTAGGGGTTTTCGAGGGGGCTTAATATTTCTAAGTTAATAAAATTGGGTGTTGCTATTGGACATTTTAAAGTTCGTAACATTTTTAATATGAAGACGTCCCCTTATGCAAATTTTGTGTCATGCAATTAACTCAGAATGTTATTTATTTACAAAGTCAAAAAGGTCCGATTCCTTATGATGACTAACGGCCGAAATAATCCTAGTGTTTACTTTTTTTTTGTCCACAGCTGTACTATGATGAATATTTCATTAAAATCCATTAATATTAAATATTTGTTTAAATATCTGTAACAAAATATCACCAAATGACTTTTGCAATTAGCTAATAATACACGTTCATCGTTCATTTACATTATTAAAAACAAACCGTTTTGCTAACATTTTGTGAAACTTATTTAGATAGTAGCTTAGAGGTATTACGCTTCCGCCTCATAAGCCCATGTTAGCGGGTTCGAGCCCCGGCTGAGTCGTCGTATTTTCTGGATGGGTAAATCGTGCGCACGCATGTCATATGATTATGCGGCATATAGAAAATCCCATGAGTACCCATTTGGCTTGGGTACTCTCGGAAAAATTAAATCTCGACATGCTTTAACATCCACGCAGAGCTCAGATTCATTGTAATCTGAGAAACAAAAAAATGGCTCTCAGTTCTGGGGAATATGCCGAGTCTACAAAGGCTTAGCCGCCAATGATGCAGCTCTGCTGGAAAAAAAAATTCGATAGTTTTTCTAATTTTATGTAATAATTGTGGGTAGTAACTTTGTGGTGTGTAACATCCTCTCATGGAACTTTTTAAAAGCACTTGAGTAGCCTAACGAGTTTTGTTTCAATGATTAACGTTTCCACTATGAAATCATCATTAAAATTTCATAATTTATTTGCGTTGTTTTTGTTTGAAAAAACTATAAAAAAGTGAAACGGAGATTATTTGAAAAAAAATTATAGCTAGGCAGTTGAATAACAAACTAAACTGCACTGCGAAATACAGTACGTCTGGTCGAACCTACTCTTGAAACCAGGCATGAAAGTTTTCAGCCTTTCGGCGGAAATCCGCCTTTTTTAATCTCATTTTGGCTGATCCTGAGATCGATGCAAAACCGTTGAGAAATTATGACCCATATATATGGGGGGGGGGGGGGTCTAAGATCAAACAAGGCGAGACAAAACAAAACACTACGAGACGTCAATGTTTGGTTGACCGATCCGTCTTGAACTATAAAAATAACGGAATCTATATATATTGCCATTTCGCCGCAAATAATCGAGCAAAAATTACGAGGCATCGAGGTCTGGTTTGGTTCACTGATCCTTGAACTATAAAATAAGACTCCGATTTTACCTCAAAATAAGCACAAATTACGAGGTGTTGAAGTTTGATTGGTAGGTCTGTTTGAACTAAAACTATAAAAATAAAGAGTCACTACTAGTGCGATTTCGCTGCGAACTAGTAAATATTACGATTCGTATAAGTTTTTTTGGTTCAATGATCCGTCTTGAACCAAAACTATATTGTAAAAATAACTAGACGTAACTGCAATTATGCTAAGAATTGGAAAATATTTCAAATGCGATCATCGTAACACGTCTCTGAATAAACTCAGTTACGATCTCATTTAATTTGAGTTCGAAATATTATTTTTTCTTATAAAAAACATCGGCTTCCATCGGTATACCGATATTTTTAAAAACCGATTTCTCACTAAGTTAACTTCGGAGTCCGATGGCTAATTTTTTGAACAAGTGGTGCATTTTTGAAACCAGGGTCCGATTAAAGCGGTATTGCATCGCAATTTGCGATGCAAATTCACTGAAACAGCGATACAAATAGTCCACTGATTCGCTAGATTTGCGATGCATTTTTTTTATAGCGTTTACTTTTTCTTTGCGCCGTAATTAGGTGAAACTAAACTTAAATTTTAATAAACAATAAGTTCAAATAACAGATTCTTATAATGAAGATACAAATTTTAATTAAAATGTGAAGATGAATTAAGATTAGATTACACTAAGTTTTCTTTAAATCTCGGCCAGCCATTGCAATCTCCCATTAGAAGAGGAGTCAGATAAAGCTTCCGGATTTACTTATTTTGCTGCCTAGTAATTTTCACCTACCGATGGCGTCACATTGCATCAGAATGATTGACAGTTCTCTGGCTCTGTTTGATCGGAAGAGTGTCTCGTTACTTTTGTAGCTCCAGTTTAGGCCAATTCGAGCAACCAGAATATTTTCTTCTGATCAAGTGTCTGACTCAGTGTCCGTGAGTCGTGATCACAGGAACGGCTCTAATTAAAAAATACTTTTTGTTTACGTTTGAACTTTTTTCTACTTCGGCCTATACTGTGGTTTCTGATTTTAGACAATTTTTATTTTTAAAAGAAATGGAGTGTCCACTTATAGAATCTTTATATATTCAGGTTGTTAGTGAATTTCGAGTCCTTGAATTTTTTTTGGAAAAGTGTTTGAATTTTTTTTTCTAACTTTGTATGAACCATGTTAATAAGGATATGTATTGAAAGACCAAAAGTTGGGGATTTCAATCCCAAAGAGGTAGTCAAGAATTTTTTTGAAAGTTTTTTTTTTATAAATAGAACCCTGCTTGCAACGTAATGATCTAAACTCTTAAATGGTAATTGTGTTATGATTTTACATTTATCTAGTAAGAGTAATTCATTAGTTATCAGATTTTTTAATTAAATATGATTTAATATGGCATCGATATACAGTTTTAAAGTAAAACTAAATTACATTATTTAAGCATTATTTTCTATGTGTGTATTTTATGGGAACTAATATAACTAAATTTCTAATTGGTTTTACGTCGTTACGCCGATAGTGCAAAAAAATTGAATTCAGTGTTCAGCCTTTTTGATTAGTTTGCACTTTCATGCCTGTGAAACGCGAAAGAGTTAGTTACCTGGTAATTTGAAATAGAATGTACTCTTTCAAATTATGCTAAGTATTATTCCAAGTAAAGTAGGATCGGTTGCAAAAGTGTTAAGGTGGCCGTACACGTTGAAAATGTCATTTTCGAAAAAAAAAATTACCTTGTTTATATTGTTACCCAGGTTTTCTTGTTTCTAAAACTGTCATCATTTTAACTGTGCCGCAGTGATTAATTTAGTAAAGGTCAGTAGCACTAGAATTTACCAGATGTTGAAACTTTAAATGCGTTTTTCTCGTATTTCAGTTTTTCACTAAATAGCTTCAGTTGGGAAAAGATAACTCAAAAAGTTATTGAGGAATTTTAAAAATTCTTTTTTCTACTAATTTAAGAAATTGTTGTCTACAGAATATACCTAAAAAACTTGGAAGAAATGCGTTTTTTTATATTTTGTATTGACCTATTAATCATTTTGACGCCGTAAAAAACGTTGAAAATCAGACTTTTTTTTCTCTTTTTTCGACTGCTAATAAAATTTTATTTTTAAATAAAATCTTTTGAATTTAGGTATAGTCCCTAGACATAAGTTTACAGTTTAACGTGGTGGTTTTATTTTCTAAACTAGGGGGCTCCGCCCCCTGCTCGCTGTCGCTCGCCAACCCCCGTTTCCTGCCTTGCAGGATGTTGTTTCTTCGGATACTTTTGTGACTCTCCCACTTTCTGGGGCTATTTCTCATCTGTATTGGATTGCAAGGCGTCGTATGCTCGAGAGAGTTTAGACGGGCGTAATAAAAAAAATAAAATTTAAAAAAGTGCTCTGAACGTGTACGGATACCTTAAATCTAATTTTCTACGTTTTATATCCTCAAATTGAACACCTTAAATTTGTTTATGGTGTTAACATAATAATAATTTATTATGACACTCAGCTAACAGATTTTTACACAACATCATGTTTATCGAGATTTGAAAAGAACCTGAACTCAGAAGAACGGTTGGTGAAGTGGTACTATGAATTTTATCACAATGTTCTGTTATCGGTGTATCGGAACCACCTACGAGTTATATCGTAGCGTGGCAGTCAACGTATTTAGGGGAATCGGATGATTCTATCTCGCACATGTTAATTTACGTAACTTTAGGAGCCTTTTTCTCATGAACTATATACAGGGGTGCCTACAAGGGGGGGGGGGGGGATCAACGACGCAGACTGCTTCGTTGAAATGTTAGGGGGGGGGGGTGAATTTTTTATAAAAATTATTATCAAACTGCCAATCTTGATAAAAAAAAACCTCGGCTAACTCTTATTCTTACTAATTACCCCCCCTCCCTCTGGGGGTGCTCAGAACTTGTTGTACTCTGGCGAATTTTTATGTGGTTTAAAATAAAACGCAAAAAGTGCTCCAATTTTTTTTTGCCTTCAAAGAATATGAATGTTTAACCATAATTCAAAGCAACACCAGAAAAAAAGGAGTTATAAATTATGTTCGATGGCGTTTACACCAGACGAAGATTTCTGACAATTATTTCCAATAAACAATCCGATCCATAGAGTTATAATAAGGAGAGATCGCGATAATGCAAATCTCCCATTCACTGCCTGATACTCACATTAAAACCGTTTCACCTTCGTCACGTGCTTTAGGGCTGTGATATTTGGCGTTGATCCCCAAGGTCAGGCACCAGATGGGATTGCCGCTCTTGTTAAATTTCTCCCTTTTCGGCGCTCCTGGTAAAAATCGTAGTTCTTATACGCGGTCTGTGACGTATTATTTTTTTTTAAGTTGCAAACCACTTGTTTGTAACAGTTATTTTCCTTTTTTCTTCTACATTTATATAAAAATAGGTACTTATGAAACATGTGAGTTAAGAAAACTTAAAAAAATAATTGATGGAACTTACACTGTGTTTTATGCAATAATTATAATATAACTATTTTTCTTTTTTCTTATATGATTAAAGAATAACAAAACGGAATAGTTGGTGAAGATTTTCGCGCATCTGCCCGTACCCCCTTTCAAATTTGGATCGAGCCATCCTATTTTTAAATTTTTTATTTAATAAGTATGACATGAGATACCCAGCTTTTATATTTTTTTATATAAACAAAAGGAATAAAAAAAAATTATCCAAAGCAAAATATTCCATTTAAATGACAAAACGAGTTCCCAGTAATTTTAGTTTTGTTTAAAAGTTTTCAAAACTTTATTGCGAAATAACTTTTTCTTGTCAGAGAATATAATTCCAATTTAAAAATATATAGAATGGTTTTATAATACAAAACTGTTGTAGTGGGTGGTTGCATGACCATATTAATTTTTTACCATAGTTAAAAAAAAATTTCGTTTAGTTTGAATTATCGTCGCACTATAGCTACACGAGGACTATTGGCGATGGGTGTCGTAATTAAGTATTGCAATTGTCATAATTTAAAAATTTTAAGCAAAAATAAAGGTAGAACTTATAAAAATAAATGTTGTTCTTTTAAATATCTTTTAGTAATTAATATCTTAAATAATTAACGTTAAGCAACGATGTTGGAAATCTAAACTACTAAAAAAATCTAAATTTTTATATCACAAATATCGAAAGTCAAAGAAAAAAATATATATCCAAAACAGGAAGGTATATTCAAAATGATGGCTTCAAAATGATGTATCCCACTTGTTTGTGTTACTTGCGGTTCGTTTTGTGAAAGTGGGTGTCGGACAGACGAACTGAACGATTATAAAACCTCCCCCTTTTTTCGTTATTAACGTAGTGTGGATGCTAATATATAATTAGTCCATAAATTCTTATCTCAAAAATTTAATTTCATAAAAAAATAAATGCAAGAAATATAATGAAACATTGTAAAAACTGCAATTTAAACCGAGTACAAAACACTTATTTCCAAAATTATTATTAGTTTCGATTTCCAAAATAACGCCAATGGCCAATAGACCGCCAAGCGATTTCCGAAAAATAAAAGTCATGAAAAGCAAAAAACACATGTTTAAAAGACTTTCTATTGTTGCCGATTATTGAACAAAACATGCATTTTTATTTTTACATGCAATTGATAAGAATAAATCGTATTAAATGACATAATGTATCGAATGTTGTTTTAAAAAACCATGATTAGCAATATACTTTTTGATTTTATTTATTAAGTTATTTCTATTTCAATAAGGAAAGTTTATAAAAATCTTCCCCAGGAAATGTAAAAGGTCCTCCTTTCGTAAATCTTCCTTTGCAGCCATATGCAGAACAATAGTGTACCATTTTTAGTACATTCCGCGTGAGCAGACGACGTTTTCCCGCTATGAGCTATAGCGAAAAACTTTCGGTTTTCTCTTCGAAATCCCCCGATCACGTGACTCCCAGTGTGACGCATCGGTTCGTTCTTGTTTTTAGCCCTCTAGTTTACTTATTATAACTATGATCCGATCACTGTAACAAAGTTTAAACACTCATAAATCTCACCACGCAGTTTATAAAACATTTCGGTGAGTTGATGGCGTTCTCATAGTTTGCCAATGGTATCAGTGAAATATTCCCGCTATATTTTGCAGCTGTCTCATAAATCTTTCGAACTTGGTATAACATTTTTACGAATTAATGACCTTCGGTTAATAAATATTTCTGACTTTTTCAAGCCAAATTAGACTCGAAGCCAAAACACACTAAGGGATTACTTTAGAATCAGTATAGGAAAATGCTTGTCGTCTTGTGTCAAATGTGTGGGTCTGGGTGGTTGAATAAAATTAAATAGTTCAATTCCGAGTTTCACGGTAAGAATTTTGTTTAATATTTAACTTTAATTTTTCTAATTTTAGGTTTTTTTAAGTATAACTATCTCTGTAAACATTATAAAATAATTATGATTTGTCTGATAATGTCAAATATGTTGTATTAGACAGAGGTGCCGATCCCCCCCAGAGCTAACGACGCACCCCCCCCCTAGAAAATTATTATCCCCCCCCCCCAAAAAAAAAAAAACGGTGAGGATTTTTTTATTTATATGGGCTAATGGAGTACCTAACCAAAGTAGACTAACTACATCTTTACGGTGTATATCGAAAACCTTATAGTAAAATGATATTTTAAGTACCATCGAATGAGGTAACCAGGGCCGGATTTCTAAATAGGCTAAGTAGGCTGTAGCCTAGAGCGGCGAATTTTTTAGGGCGGCAAATTTCACGACCAATTAAAGCGGCATTCGGCAAAAAATATTATTATAAAGATACGAATATTTTAAGAAAGAAAACAAATATTTTACATTAATGCGTAAACCGTAAATGTAATATAATACTAATATTTCGTAGCAAACATGGTAGCTGCGAGGGCAATTGCACCTCTCCTCCCGGATTTCGAAGTTGAAAGAAAAATAGTCGAACAGTTTTTTAAAAAAAATCGCCTATTTCGCTTTCGATTTAGCGTGTAAAGGTACATAGATGATTCTAATATGTGTATCTTTTTTAAACAACACATACCACCCTATTTTGCAGCTAACCAGCATACCTTTCCCCGAAGGAGGAGAATATTGTGACAGGGGCGGCAAATCAATCGTATAGCCTACAAGCGGCAAATCTTTAAATCCGGACCGTAACTTTGTCCCAAGAAATAAAACTCTAGTTAGTGACTTTCTCCTTAAATATTTTTCTAATGATAGGTCAAAGCAGATAGTTGCCCCTAATCGAAAAAGGGAAGCACCTTTTGTTGGAATATCTTTTATAATACGGAATTACAAGCTATTTTTAATTTTCCTTTAAAAAGGTTTTCTTTACAGCAAAAGCTATCGGTATCTAAATAATTGGTAAAAATTCCGCTCAAAATTTATGTAATTATATTATTTTTTAAATCAATAAAATAGCCGGACACGTGATCCAATCAAAAACGGCTTCCAATTCATTCCCTCAATTCTTAATGCATAAAAAAGTTGATCTTGGTATAGCTTTTTATCTAATACAACACATTTGGCATTATCAAACAAATCAGAATTATTTTATAATGTTTACAGAGGTAGTTCCACTTAAAAAAAAACTAAAATTTAAAAAATTAAAGTTAAATATAACAAAATTCTTACCGTGAAACTCGGAATTGAACTATTTAATTATATTTAATCACCAAGACCCACACATTTGAGTTTTGACACAAGACAAGTATTTTCCTACTGATTCTAAAGCAATCATTTAGTTATTTTGGCTTCGAGTCTAATCTGGCGGGAAAAAGTCAGAAATATTATCTGAAGGTCATTAATTTGTAAAACTGTTAAACAAAGTTCGAAAGAATCGAAAGATTTATGAGCCAGCTGCAAAATATGGCGGGAACATCTCATTGATACCATTGGCAAACGTCATCAATTCACCGAAATGTTTTATAAACTGCGTGAGATTTATGAGTTTTTAAACTTAGTTATAGTGATCGTATTGTTTATTGGACATAATTGTCAGAAATCTTCGTCTGGTATGGTATGGTAGACGCCATCGAACATAATTTATAACTCCTTTTTTTCCTGGTGTTGCTTCGAATTATGGTTACCCATTCATATTCTTTGAAGGCAAATAAAATATACAAAAATTGGAGCCACTTTTGATTTTCTTGCCACTTTGTGTTTTATTTTAAACCAAATAAAAATTCGCCAGAGTGCAAGTTCTGAACCGCCCCCCCGGTGTTGCGTCGGGGGGGGGGGCAGATAATTAGTAAGAATAAGAGTTAGCTGAGGTTTTTTTTATAAAGATTGGCAGTTTCTTAATTTTTATTATAAAAAATTCACCCCCCCCCCCCCCCTACTAAAATTTCAACGACGCAGTCTGCGTCGTTGACCCCCCCTTGTAGGCACCCCTGTATTAGATAAAAAGCTATACCAAGGGAAACATTTTTATGCATCAAGAATTGAGGGAATGAATTGGAAGCCGTTTCTTATTGGATCACGTGCCCGGCTATTTTTTTACTTTACCAATTTAATTTTTAAAATTTTTACCAATTATTTAGATTCCGATAGCTTTTGCTGTAAAGAAAACTTTTTTAAAGGAAAAATAAAAATAGCTCGTAATTCCGTATTGTAAAAGATATTCAAAAAGCTTCCCTTTTTCGATGAGGGGCAACTGTGCTTTGACCTATCAGTAGAAAAATATTTAAGAAGAAAGTCAGTATATGGTTTTATTTCTTGGGACAAAGTTACCATTTACCCCATTTGATGGTGCTTAAAATATTATTTTACTATAATTAAGGTTTCCGATATACACCGTAAAGATGTAGTTAGAGGCTACTTTGATTAGGTACTCCATTAGCCCATATAAATAAAAAAATTCCTACCGTGTTTTTTTTTTTGGGGGGGGGGGGATTTAATAATTTTCAGGGGGGTGCGTCGTTAGCCTCTGGGGATCGGCACCTCTGCTATATGAGATATCATTATAAACTTTTTTGTATTTTGTTCCTTACATATAGTTTTTTTTATTTTAACTGAGGATATTTCAAATTATTAAAAAATACTTTTACAGTGATTTATTTAAAAATATGTATGAAAAACTCAAAAAAATCGGGTTGAAATTATATAATTTATTTTTGAGCAGAGATATTTAAAATTCCTCAGTTTAAATCAACGAGCTATTAATGGGAAGAAATAACAAAACAAAACATGTCGATATATTTTATAGTTTATGAGAAAACTGTTCCTAACTGTTGAAAAACCTTATACTTCAGGAAACGCAAAAGAAAAGTTAGGTTTAGGTAAGAACTGATATTAAGAGTTTCTCAAAAATGCTTATAAAAAGAAAACCACTAAACAGAAATCGATAATCTTGGTCTTCAATTAAAGCTAAAGATAAGCAAAATAAAAAAAAAAAACAGAAAATCGACATTTTTGACCCAAACACCCATCCGACCCCCCCTTAATGTATTGATATTTTCTTGTTTTGTTTTTACAATATAATTATTTGAAAATTGGCTGAAAATTATTAACTTATTATTAGTTTTTAAAAAAATTATTTTTATCTAGTACTATAACTGTCAAACACATGCTTATATTTTAGGTGACAAATAATAGTTTCGAATTTTATGGTGGAAAATATCCCTTTGGCAATGGTTTCGAAAATATATTTGGTAAAGATCATCGTGCTATGACTATTAAGGGTGGTTCTGCTCTCTTCTTAGGGTAAGATGTTTTATTTATTTTTTTATTTTATATATATATATATATATATATATATATATATATATAATATATATATATATATATATATATATATATATATATATATATATATATATATATATATATATATATATATATATATATATATATATATATATATATATATATATATATATATTAAAACTTTTTACAAAATGTAATTAAAAAAAACTCAAAATATATTTTTTCGTCAGAAATAAACATGAAAATAATTTTTCACAACATTTCTTCCTCATGTGTGTAGCATGGTTAAAACAAGAACTATTTTAAAAATCTCGACGAATGTTGTAGTATGTTTCTTATTGAATTCTATTCGACATCATAAAACATAGAGAGAAGTAGATACAATTATGAAAATCACCCTCTTGGGGAAGGTATGGAAATTAATCCTTTATGCGCCGAATTAAGTTTTAATTTTAATAATTTGTTTTAGAATATTTTAATGATAGCTACTCCAACTAATTTGAATACAAAAGGGTAAAAAATAGTTGGGATAAAATTCACTTGTCTTTTTTCTTCCTTTCAACAATTATTTTTGAAATGAATTTTTATATTTTTAGTCTTTGATGTGTTAAAACCTCATACTGCATTTATAAAATCCCACTACCATCTATTTCCCTTCAAACGAAAAATAAAAAGTAATACAACGACCATTTAAGGGGTACTTATAAGTACCGTCAGTGCATCACGAGTGGGGCAGGATAACTAAAGTAAAAATATTAGGTAGGAATTTACTTTACCTTTATAGACTTAAACACGTCAATCAAAAGTTCCATCTTTCCCCGTTTTCTCCAAATTGATCAATGGAAAGTGAAAAAGCAGCTTTTTAATCGGTACTTATAAGTATCGTCAGTAGAAAAAGGGTTAAGAGTGAATTTCATTAGCCTGGAATACAGGTAGATAAATCGTGCTTTTAAACAAATTTCAAAACTTAAAACGTTCTATCTTCTAATTAAAAAAAAAGTAAGCTCTTTTAAAGTGTCAGCAGCCATAACATGATGAAATATTGATGTTAGAAGCCCAAAAATTTTGGGAAGGTGTGTCTCCCTTATGCCTCGACCTTTTTTTTTGTTTTTCAAATTTCCAATTAGTTTTTTAATTAAAAATAAAAATTAATTTCTCTCTATGTTAAAGTATAGGATTTGAAAGTGTCAGCAGCCATAACATGATGAAATATTGATGTCAGAAACCCAAATTTTTTTTGGGAAGGTGTGTCTCCCTTATGCCTCAACCCTTTTTTTTAAAATTTCCAATAAGTTTTTTAATTAAAAATTACAATAAGTCAGCCACAAAAAAAAACTTATTCCTTTTCTGCAAAACGCCACAGAAAATCATCAGAAATGTGTGATTTTGTTACGTTCTTTTTAAAGAACAGTTGCTCTCTTTTCTGTTCTTTTAAAAAGAACAGTTCTTTAACTTGTTCTTTTTACATTGGTTTTGTGTTTATATGTAGAAAAGGTTTAAATTTTTTTTTCAAAATGATTTTGCCTTAAAATATATTATAACAAGATATAATGTTTATAGATTAAATTTGTAAAAAAAGATAGTAAAAAATTATGACAAAACTATTTTCAATAAACATTTAACATAACAATTACTCTAATAAACATTTTCAATAAACAAACATTTTGTAACAAAATTATTTTATTAGCTTAATTCTTCTAAACTGGAATAAAAAAAATTCATTTTTTTTATAAAAAGAACAAAATGTTTTTTTTATTTTCGGAACAGGTTAAAACTGTCACGTAATTTTATCTGCTTTTTGTCTTTTTCGTGCAGCTGGCCTTTTTTTTAATTTAATCTCGGCGTTTTGTTATGATGATATATTATGTTTCATTGTTCGCTCAATTTTTCTTTTCTTTCCATCAGCCGATGGCTTTTTTTTTTTTATTTAATCTCTCGGGTTTTTTTTTTTTATTATTCGTTCGCAGCAAAACACCACAACACCACGGTAGAAGAGTTCTGTTTTATTTTTTTATTTATCCTGAAAAATGTATTCTTATAGATGCGAATAAAATAAACTTGCACACTCGAATCGACATATTCCTTATTGTTTTTTAGAATGTTTTTGAAGATGTTTTAATTATGGAAGTATCAAGATATGAACAGGTTAATTACTTTGGGGGGGGGGGCAAATTTAGAAAGTTGCTCTTGTTAAACATTGTTTTATGATTTGTTTTATAGCTAACATATTAAGCTAAATGTTTTTTAGCTTCCACACTACGTTAAAACGTAAAAAGTGTAAGGTATTATAATCGTTCAATCTGTTTGTTGAGTGATAGGGGGGGGGGGTGATTGAGCGGGGGTTGGCGAGTGATAGCGAGCAGGGGGCGAGCCCCCTAGTATTTGAAAAGAAAAATAAAATTTTATGATATTATTATTAATTCAAATTATTCAAACACTAGACTACTTTCCCGTTGAAGTAGTTGATTTATTTCTAAGCTGCTAAAATTATGTTGAGAAATTAAGTACCTGTCTCAATATACTTGGGTTTCTGCTTTTCTTACTATGTGTTGAATTTAATTACATATCTGTAAAATATTTTCAAAATGTAAATGAATCTGACTTTTTTATGCAATAATTGTTTTCAGTGCATCCAAATTAGACCATTCCTGTGTTCCAAATGCTGTTTACCATCCAACTGGTGCATCAATAACAGTTCGCGCAATCAGAACAATTAAAAAGTTTGAAAAGGTACTTTCTTAATTTCTTATTCTAGAATCTAGATGAATATTAATTGAAATATAACTTAATTAAAAAAGATTCCAACTTGTTACCAATTGTTGTATGTTACTTTAGGTTTAGATGCATAAGTTCGAAGAGAGAGAAAAGTGACATTTTTAAATCTGTTCATACTTTGCAATTTTATGCGTACAGTGGTGGTCAGAATTATAGAGCTTAGTGGAAGAGCGTGCACGCACTTCTACTAAGCTCTATAATTCTGGAAAAAGTGACACTTTAAAAAAATCAGATTTTTAAAGTTTCCCCTTTTTCCTAAACTTTAAGTTGGGTTTTTTTACGGTTTGCAAGTGCCGTATTTAACAGATCTTAGTGGAAACTAAAAACTTTAAAACTCGTTTTCACCTTTTTGTCATTTAGCACGTTCTTCCATTAAGCTCTTCAATTGTAAGGACAACTGAAATTTGTTCATTAAATACTCATTTATACAAGAAACCATTATAGAACCCAAAATATTGGAAATTACAAAATATGAATTATTAACCGCATTAAGAACCAGTTTTTTTTTTAAAAATCTGGCAAAACAGGCATGTTGGGATAGTTGACAATTTTAATTTTTCTGAAATTTGCCGAATATGTTCTTTATGTAAAACTGTTAAACACGTACATTTTGTTTTTGCAAAAAAAAAAGTTTTGGGGGTCCAAGTTGAAGGTCGTCCGTTTTTTGAAGAAAAACGAACCAACTTACATATGGCAATACTTTTTGTGAGAGTGTCAAGAGTGAAAAATCGCAGTGACAATTTTTTCGTGTTCTACTAGTTCCATAGTACATGTTAGGACATAAAAACTTATGGTTGGCACAAACGTCCAAGGTCATTCAAAGTTATTCGAAAAAAGGTTTTTTTTTTAAACTTTTGACCTTCAAAATTTTCTTGTGCCAACAGTGAACTAAAAGTGTATATGATCCAGTGAATACATACTAAAGAGAAGTACCCAAACATAGCAAGTGATGTGAGGTGGAACTTTTATGGTTGCACAAATATTTGACCTTGAAATTGCCGAAAATCCAAAATTGCCCGACTTTCAAGGTCATTTATTCCTTGTGCCAACATTAAAAAGGTATAAAATTAGCTGGAAAAGTATTGTAGAAACAAAATCAATTCACAGACCTATGGGTATTTGCTCCAATTTTACTTAATGAGGCTCTAAACTTTGCAAAAAACTCAAAAAGTCGTACAATTTTGTGTCTTCTGCATAGTTTAGAGCTCCTCAGCTACTTGTACCAAAAGTAACCATTTATAAAATTAGCTGGAAAATAATCCTTATGTATTGCAAAAATAAAATCAATCCACAGACCTATGGGTATTTGCTCCAATTTTATTTTATGAGGCTCTGAAAATGTGTTTTTGTCACTTCTTAAGAGATGGCGATTACTGTTACATATTACTTATTTGTATTCATGCTTTCTTTTATCCTTTTTGTTGATGTTTTTGGACAATTATTTCACTTCTCTAACGTTTGATATTCTTTTCTAACTGGAGTTCTTCATGATTCATCGGATCAAGGGTTTTTTAAGTAAGTCCTGAACTTCTTGTTGTTCTAGTTCCTGTAAAGAAGAGAGCTATGTTTATCTGATGTAAAGTTATAAATAAATTCTGCCATATAAAATTTTTAATGCTAAGGTAATACATAATAATACTATATGTATATACTTCTATATTATTATATAATAATATAGATATGATCTTCAAAATGTTTTCTTACTTGTTTAGCGATGTCATCTTCTTCAATGTCATCTAAATCATCATTTATGTCTTCAACAAGTTCCAAGATTGGTTCTTTGATGATTGATCTTTCCTATTCCATAATACCATAATATTGCCAGAATGTCATTGCATTTTCCGAAAATGACACTGAATTGAACATTTTACTGAATTGAACATTTTCTTTCAATAATGGCAACCTTACTGTTTTTGACGCCTCCCTTGTAAAGTATTCCTTTCTTCACATCGTCTGGTGTAAGTAAATTATTTCCACTGTCTAAGTAAGCTGTCATATATTTTTTAGCAATTGCACTTTCCCGATCTGCTTGGTCTTTGACTTTTTGTGGTTCATTATAATCATGAAATTTTAACTGTATTCCATTTCTCTCTCTCTCTTTTACAAATCAAATATTCACTTTCAACATAACCATTTCTGCTATAACATTATGCATTGTCTGATTTGGCTCGAAGGATCTTTATATTTGGATAATCTCCTTGAAATTGCTTTATGACAACTTCGGCTTTTTGCACAGTTTAAAGCCTCATTGAATAAAATTGGAGCAAATACCCATAGGTCTGTGAATTTTGATTTTATTTCTACAATATATACGAATTATTTTCCAGCTAAATTTATACCTTTTTAATGTTGGCACAAGGAATAAATGACCTTGAAAGTTGGGCAATTTTGGATTTTCGGCGATTTCAATGTCAAATATTTCTGCAACCAAAAGTACCACCGCACATCACTTGCTATTTTTGGGTACTTCTCTTTAGTATATATATTCACTGGATCATATAAACTTTTGGTTCACTGTTGGCACAAGAAAATTTTGAAGGTCAAAAGTTCAGAAAAAAACGTTTTTTCGAATAACTTGGAATGACCTTGGACCTTTGTGTCAAATGTCAACCATAAGTTTTTATGTCCTAACATGTACTATAGAACTAGTAGAACACGAAAAAATTGTCACTGCGATTTTTCACTCTTGACATTAAAAGTATCGCCATATGTAAATTGGTTCGTTTTTCTTCAAAAAACGGACGACTTTCAACTTTGACATCCCAAAACTTTAATAAAAAATTTTTTTTGCAAAAACAAAAATATACGTGTCTAATACTTTTACATAAAGAACATATTCTGCAATTTTCAAGTTAAATTTTTAAGCAAGAGATAGTGCTACATGTCCGTGAAGAAAAGCAGTTGAAAAAATATTTTAGCCTAGAAAGTGCAAAAAAGTGCGATGTTCGCCCTTTCAAAGGTAATTTTTATTTTCGTGGTGTGCTGATCTTAAGATAGGAAAATTTATATTCGTATGATATGTTTGTATAATTTCTGTAAATTCCGCTCCTGTACGACGTCGTAAAATTAATTAAAAATAATAAATTAGCTTTGGTGAAGAAAATATTAAACCATTTCATTGTTGATTTAACGTCTTGTATTTAATTTATTAGTTAGTTTATGCAAATTACTTATACTATGTGATTTTCAAGATTTTCTGTCATTATTTGCCTTGTTATCTTAGCTACTTCGCATCTTCGAAAATGTATTGAATAAACTTTGTTTTTACCTTCATGAAATATTTTGCTAATACCTGTTACAAATCTGTCATTGCATACACTAATTTCTCAAAAACAAATTTTTTTGCAATTAGTTTTGTATTGAGAGTATTTTAATTATTAAAATTTTTACAAATTATGTTAAATTTAATATTCTAGGAGCATATCGTTTAATTTCTGTACACCCAGTAAGGTGATTTAAATTGTCTACGTAGTTAAATTTTCAATAAAAACATAACTATAAGTAATTGAAGAGTTAAGTGGTAGAACGTGCTAAGTGACAAATAGGTGAAAATGAGGAAATTAGCTTTAAAGTTTTTCGTTTGCACTTAGATCTGTTAAAACGGCCCTTACAAGAGGTAAAAAATATGCTTAACTTAAATTAATGAAAAGGGGGAAACCTGTTACCTTTAAAGTAGGAAATGACATGCTCATTGACACAAAAATCTCAATTTTTTCAAAAATGCCACTTTTCACGTTCTTCCATTAAGCTATTCCCCAGGCAGCACACCAATGTGGGATCCACATGGCCCGACGTGGGCCCACGTGGTTCAGATGGGCACTGGTGGGGCCCCATCAGCCCATCACCAAACCATGTGAATCCCATGTACTAAATTTTAACAAATTATACGCTAATTACGATAAAATATGAGTAAAATACTATTTATTTTGTAATATTTAGGTGACATTAATGTATTTGGATGCTAAAAATTTTATATTTTACGCTTTTTCTAGAAAAAAATATAACCACGTGGATCTACATGGGACATTATGGGCAATCTATATAGATTTCTGTGAGCTATCCATAACAAGCCCACGACATTGATTAAAGTAGTTTAGAACTCGGTTTCATTCTTAGTCAAATGGACTGTTTATCTCTCTATATTAAAAAAAAAGTAAGCTCTTTTAAAGTGTCCGGAGCCATAACATGATGAAATATTGATGTCAGAAGCCCAAATTTTTTGGAAAGGTGTATCTCCCTTATGCCTCAACCCTTTTTTTGTTTTTCAAATTTCCAATTAGTTTTTTAATTAAAATTAATTTCTCTATGTTAAAGTATAGGATTTGAAAGTGTCCGGAGCCATAACATGATGAAATATTGATGTCAGAAGCCCAAATGTTTTTGGAAGGTGTATCTCCCTTATGCCTAAACCCTTTTTTTTTCAAATTTCCAATTAGTTTTTTAAATAAAAATTACAATAAGTCAGCCACAAAAAAAAACTTATTCCTTTTCTGCAAAACGGCCACAGAAATTCACCAGAAATGTGTGATTTTGTTACGTTCTTTTTAAAGAACAGTTGCTCTCTTTTCTGTTATTTTAAAAAGAACAGGTGGCGGAGCCCCTATTGACTCAAAAAAAAAATATGCATCCGTATATTATTCTAAATTAATTCCTCGAGGCAAATTGAAATTATATTTTATAAAGAAAATCAATAACGTGAATTTCACGGTGTAATAATTGATGTTGTTCAGTACTATAATGCATTTTTAGAAAAAAAAAAATTAGTTCAATTTATAGCTATTTTAATAAAACAGAGCTTTATAGAAGAACCCGAATGGGCCGATATGGGACAACCCAGGTAGGCCGATATAGGATAACCCAGGTGGGCCGATGTGGGATGGCCCATCTAAATCTATATGGATTGCCCATCTGTCCTATAAAGTGAACTGCTGTCCCAATACAATATTTTTTTTTATCCTCCAACTGTATATTATGTAAATTAGTAAAATATATTAAGCGTTTCGGTATATTATTAACTAATAAAGAGATCGTTCAACTTGAAAGGCAAAATTGATTGTTAATGAAAAATTGTACTAGGCTGATGTGGAGAAGCCCAGGTGGGCCAATGTGGAAGAAAACCATATGGGCCTATGTGGGATGGCCCATGTGGGCCGACGTGGTTTCACCGAAAAAAAAGGGGGTCGTTTCTTTCTGGGCCCCATATGGAAGCCCACTAGGAAACCACGTGGGCCCATATGGGGGTGCTACCTGGGTCAATTGATTTTTTCCTATTTATTGCACTAAATTTTTATATAAAAAATAAAGCATTAATTATCTATTTAACTATAAAAACATCAGTTATGTAAAATAAAAACTAATGTTAAGTTCACAAATAGTAATTAGTTTAAAAAAAATAATAGTAAAAATTTTTACCATGGAGAATTAAATTAAAAAATATTTCTAATTAAAAATAATAACACTTAAAAATATTTTTAATTGGAAATAATTCTAATAAAAAATTTTTAATTGGAAATAATTCTAATAAAAAATATATTTAATTGAAAAATAATTTTAAAAAGTGAGCCCCCCGCCTTCCCGGATATTTTTCTTGTTGCTCCCAACACTGTGCAGTTAGGATCGTGTTATATTCAACGATTCCTGTAATGTGTATTTGAATGTGGGGTGTGAAAAAATGATCTGCCAAAAATTGGTTAGTCTTGGTCATATTAAAAATTCTACGTTTTTCGTTAAGTTGTTTATTAACGGAATGTTTACGATTCCATAGGTGACTGTACCATACACTAACATGATAACAAATGCAGATGCTCCTCTCGTACATGAGTATGTTACGAAGTTTAAGTTCAGGGAAAAGTGCTACTGCAGTGATTGTTCTCAAGTACCTGGAGTAAGTGAACTTTGTGAAATGTAAAGGATTACGATATCTATGAACTTAAAAATAGCGGGTGAAGTACATTGCAAAATAGTATATTTTCATTATACATATAAAATGTTCAATGCTAAATCCTTGGAATGTGCAACTCTTTTTATAAAGAATCGAGGTATTTTTTTAATTAAAATTAATTCCATAACTGACTATGTATATATACTTCATTTCTATTCTTGCAACACTAAACCAAGAAATTTTTTAATGAGTGAACACTTTCCATAATTCTAAAAGTTACCACAAGTCATTAAAATTTTAAGAAAGAAGGCACATTAAAGAAATAAATAAACAAAAAATCATAAACTCTGTTGCAGGAATCCAAATTGACCAAAATTTTAGATGCGTCCAAAGCTTTCGGAGTCATACTGGAAACGGATATGGCCTTGCAACTTCCTTCTATGCTGCCCATAAACTACCCAAGTTAGTAAATTTGTATTGAATACGATTACCAGATGTTCTATGCAAAATTATACAGTAAAAAGCAACTTTTTTTCTTTTAAAGTTTTTTTATACATTCATATTCAAAAAAGTATATATATATATCGAACAAAAATTTAATTATTTTATCACACAAAATTGTTTTTAATTTTTTTATTGTTGCACTTAATGCAACAAGTGCTATTTCGTTATGAATCTTTCGAATTATATCTTGTTTTATCGGTTATTCAACAATTTTATCATAATAAAATAGTATTAACTCTGTACCCAAACATAGCTGTATGGATTGATAAATTAAATAAATATTTTTATTATAGGAGACCGGGGCTAGTTTTCCACGTTTTCTTCTTTTTGATTGTATATTTTTTACTTTCATTTATTTTAAAGAAAGTAAGATATCATTGCCTTCCTCATATGGTCAGGTGTCGACTCGTCACTTGACTGTGGTTCTTCCGTCGCCAATAGCCCTCGTGTAGCTCTAGTGCGACGATAATTAAAAACTAACCTAACCTCCTCATATGGTTATCTACAACCTAGCATTACTACTTTTTAAAAAGTAACTGCACTTTTTGGCAGCGAGTGGTTAAATGCAAGCACGTTGAGGTAGAAAACGTGCCCCGTATATACGGGGTAGATTTTCCCGGACTGCCAAAAATGAATGGGACAAATTTTCCAACTATTCTTGAAAAGATTTGAGACACTTAAAAGCATGTTGTTGTTTTTTATTTGCATTTTATTATACCCAGAATGTAGGTGAAATTGTAAGAAAAAACCAGTTTACGACACCAATTTGTTATATAATGTCATTATCATCTGGTTTGTAACTTCCCCTTTTGTGTAACTACCCTAACAGCCATGTGACGAAAAGCGATATCACATACAAGTCACTGAAGATCGCTGTGATGTCACATACAAAGTCACTTTTTTGTCACATAGAAGTTGAATGTCCGCTTTTGTTACGTGTCTTCTACGTAACATGGATATCGATGATATCGCAGCAATGTCGCATTTTGAGTTGTATGTGACATAACTGACTTCTGCGACCAGTATGTGATTTAGTGATGAACATAATATTGCAGCAATGTCGCATTGCGACTTGTATGTGACATAACTGACTTCTGCGACCAGTATGTGATTTACCCAGTTAAAAATAAACTGCAGTAAAAATTTTCTGGTGGCGCCATCTAGTGAAATACCCAAGTAGGAAGGCAGGAGCACGGGATTTGATCTGGAGGTATTTGTGTAGCTGTTCGGCGCGCTACCAACTCTGCTATTGGAGCTTGCAATTTGAAGCGCGTTTTAAAATTAGGAATAGTATATCTTATAATTAGAACATACAAAATTACACACTCCATGGATTCGATTATAGTCAATAAATTTAATTCATGATTTTGCGTACAATTTGTCTATGATTTTTATTTAAAAATATTTAAATTAGATTTAATTAATTGTTCTAAGGTGGTAATAAATAAATTGGATGCAAATTTTGTGAGTTAGAATAAAATATATATCTTGAGAATTCCTTTAAGATTAATTTATTTTTAAATTTTCTATAAAAAGGTGAGAGCAAAGCTATCTTTTGCTATCTAAGCTTTTTTGTTTAAATTTTACTGTCTCTTTATATAGGTGGCATTATTTTCTTCTTTTTTGCAAAATCAAATCAAAAACGTCCATGGAAATTGGAAAAAAGAATTTGAATCGCCAATTATAGCTTTGATATCGTTTCTGAATTTTTAGAAGTTACAGATTAACAAAATCTAGATCTGCGATTTAAACTTAGCTAGATTACAAAAAAAAACTCATTACTAAATTTAATGTAATAAACTCATTTTAAATTTTCCTGGAAACTTAAGAATATTTTGCCAACACAGAAATAATTTTTTTTGCAAACATTTTGTCCACAGGAAGGCACAACAAAAATGTACCCGTTTTACATGCGTAAAATATTAAGCTAATTTGCAAAAAAACTGCAAATGTTTACATTAAAAATTAAATGTTTTTCCGCGAAAAATTCCAACAATTTTTAGCTGGGATACAATTACTACAAGTGTAAAATATCAAATATAATTTCAAAAAATAAAGAGCAATTTTAAGATAAAGATTCACTACAAAAAAATTTACAGTATTTTTGGGGTTAACGCACACATTATTTTTTTTAAATAACTTCAAATAAACTTTAGATTAGTTTTTAAAAAAATAGCTGAAATACTTTAAGCCAAGATGAAACTACGAAAAATCTACAGTATTTTTGCAGTTAACCAGCTTATATAATTTTTTTAATAGATCACTTCAAATCACCTTTAGATAAGTTAAAGTATTTAAAATCAAGATGGCCCTTCAAAAAATCTACAGTATTTTTGCAGTTAACAGCCCACAGTAACCTTTGAAATAAATCACTTCAAATTAACTTTAGATTTTATTGCAAAATAACTGAAGTTTTTTTTACAGTCGACATTCTTCTACAGAAAATCTGCAGTTGACTGTAGAAATACTTCAAAATCACTTCGCTTCTGTAGAAAAACTGCAGTTTATTTTTAGCTGGGTATAGTGATGAACATAATATTGCAGCAATGTCGCATTGCGACCTAGGTGACTTGCGTGGCGAATTAGCGACGAACTTGACATCGCAGCAAGGTCACATAGATCATGTTGCAGCCATATTGGTATGGGACAAAAATGGGATATCACATACAAGTCACAACACAATGCTACTGCAATATCACATTGTGATATCACTGGAATATCACATACAAGTCACATTGTGACGGGGATTAAAGCGACATCGCTGTGTCATCACATACATGTCACAATGTAATGTCACTACAAGAGCAAATTGCGACATCTGTGGGATATCCCCATTGTGACTGGGATTTAGATGACATCACTGCGATATCACATACAAGTCACAATATGATGTCACTGCAAGATCGCATAGTGACAACCCTTTTGATATCGCATACCAGTCACATTGTGACGGTGACTTACGCGTATCACTGTGATGTCACACTGTGACAAACGTAACTGTGACAAACCTGGCTGTTAGGGTATAGTTTGGTACTCTTTTCTAAGGGTTTTCTAAAGAATTTCTAAAGATTTAAAATATATATATATATAAATATATAATATATATATATATATATATATATATATATATATATAATATATATATATATATATATATATATATATATATATTATATATATATATATATATATATATAATATATATATATATATATATATAATATATATATATATATATATATATATATATATATATATATATATATATATAATATATATTATATATAATCATATCGCATGCACTGAAGTTTTTTGACATTGCTTTTCTTTTTGCTAAGCCAACCAATTTACTCAAAACTTTTGGCTGCAACATGGCATGTTAATATTGTATAGAGCGCAATTATTCGCTATATATTTTGAATATTTAAGTTCTTGGTTGCTTTTACGCTATTAAATCCATTCTTGACAGCTATTAGAGCCACGTATTGCTTCAGAATGGTACGATTTCTGTCAGCTTTCTTTAAAATTACTATGTAGACAATTTTTAATCCGAAACACAACATTTTACATTCAGAACTTAAAGTATGATTATACTACTTAGTCATACATTAAAAAATAATTAATTTTTTGAATTTTTTCAAGGTTGGAGCACGTTTATTACAAGCATTGTTGGAATTCTTGTCCCCGTGAAATTTTGCAAAACCTGCCCCGTCGCCATATTTTGACTATAATACGCCTTGACGATTATAGGCTTAAGTAATTTTGAAAACAAATACATATTATTTGCAAATACATAATTTTTGCTAAGCCAACCAATTTACTCAAAACTTTTGGCTGCAACATGGCATATTAATATTGTATAGAGCGCAATTATTCGCGATATATTTTGAATATTTAAGTTTTTGATTGCTTTTACGGTACTAAATCCATTTTTGACAGCTATTAGAGCAACGTATCGCTTCAGAATGGTATGATTTCTGTCAGCTTTCTTTAAAATTACTATGTAGACAATTTTTATTCCGAAACACAACATTTTACATTCAGAACTTAAAGTATGATTATACTACTTAGTCATACATTAAAAAATAATTAATTTTTTCAAGGTTGGAGCACGTTTATTACAAGCATTGTTGGAATTCTTGCCCCCGTGAAATTTTGCAAAACTTGCCCCGTCGCCATATTTTGACTATAATACGCCTTGACGATTATAGGCTTAAGTTATTTTGAAAACAAATACATATTTAAGTAGAGAGATGAACCATCTTTGATTGCACGCAATGTTAAAATTGTAAATTTAATAAAAGTACGTTTAATTTAGGTTTGAATGTATAAGCATAAAAAATTACTCAACTTTGAAAAACATCATAAAAACAGCTCTAAGGAAAATATTACAACACCAACTGAACAAAGACTTGTGAGTGGCATATGAGGTGTTGCTTCATAAACCAAGCAGACATTTGGCGTCCCCAACGGCTCATTTCTAATATAAGGCCTGGCGGAAAACTTACCCCATGGGAAAACTAGCCCCGTCTCCCCTGCATAGTTTTCAAAACAAAATATTCGTTATAGAAAGTAAAAAATGGTGATATATTATTAACTTAATGCAATTAAATTTTTAAAAATTGGTGTCAAGTTAAAAATTCATATTGCACCATTATTCAGAAATTCACTTTACCATTCATTCAATTGCGCGACAGCACTTCTCCAGGCAAATCTATCCTTGGCGACTGTTTTCCAGTTGGTATTGGCTTCAAGACAGTCAATCCACCTCAGAGGGGGTCTTCCGCGAGGTCTAGTTCCCATGGGCTTTGCCAGAAAGATTTTTTGGCAGCAACTATCATCTTGCATTCTGGCCAGGTGACCAGCCCATTTCAGCCTCTGTAATTTTATAAATTTTACTACATCTATTTATCTGTAAATTTTGTAATGTTCTGAGTTAGATCTTCATTGATATATTCCGTTTACTTGGACCCCTTTAAGTATGCAGCGCAAAACTTTCCTCTCAAAAATACCCTAAGTATATTCACATTTTACCAGTAAAAGAAATTGTTTCGCTGATTGGATGACACATATTTTCTCTGTTTAAACACTTTTAGAGTGTAGCACTCATATCATAAAACATTTTTTTTTTTTTTTTTTGTAAAAAACTAGCAATACAACAGTGTACTCTTAAAAGTAACAACAAAATGTGGAGTAATTTTACAAATATTGTTTTACTGGATTGTAAGTATACACCTTTAAGAACTATCTTGACTAAGGACGGAATTGAACTGAAACGCCTGCAAATGGGTGGAGTTTCGAAGATTTTGTGTGTTTCCTAATTGAACTGGAACAAATCCTTCGCGCTCGAATGACGTCACACCACACTTGGTCTCAGGCTATTTGAACAATCGTGCGCGAACAGTTTGTTTACTGTTTTGACTCTCAATATCGGCGGAAAATGTCAAATATCATATTGTTTTTACAAGAAAAACGAAAACCCCGACCGGAAAGTTATTTAGCTGTGCGGGGAAGCCCAATAGATTTGTTTGATAAGCAGTGTATTAGCAAAAAAAATTTGGATAAAGAATCGTTCCTACTCGTTTGGCGGAAAAAGAACGAATCCAAAGATTCGTTCTTGTGAACGATTCATTGAAATTAACGTGAACGCTTGGGATGAATCTTTTACCCTTTAACTACTAAAACGGCCCTTACGGCCGAACTACTAAGGATTCGATAATGCTATTCCTATAACAAGTTATGCGGCAACAAATTGCTTACGTAGCGAAGTGTTAAATTAACGGAACCGACCCATCTCTATATTTCCAGAGATTTTCGAATTGTTTCATTGGTCCATATATTTTTGAATTATTTCATTGGTCAACATCAAGTAAAAAGAGTCGGTCGTAGTAATTCTTGTCGTTTGCAAGAATGACACGCCCTTGAGCACGAATTCGAATGATTTGGAAAGTTAAATACTGGTTTTCGAGAGCGTTCGCTGGGTGGAGCTTAAAACGATCGCAGAAGAGCCAACGTGCGCGAATTCGAAGCGTTTCAGTTCAATTTCGGCCTAAAATGTGGCTTGATACCGCAGATCCGATTGTGGACCGTGAGTATCTGAAGCATCTTCTCAAGAGGCAAGATAAAGCTCTTGGCAGGACTCACCTGCGTCGCATGCAGACGTTGGCGAAATTGTACTCCCCGGAGCAGCCAGAGTTGTCGAAAGAAGAAATGAGGGCAGGAATTGTGGAGCTTACAGAATGTATGAAGTGAGTACACTGGGTGTCTCGATTTCTTCGTTTCAGACAAATTTTCTTGGTCACGTATGCTGGAATGAGAACGGTAGGCTTTGGCCCAGTAATGGTCTGTTGCGCTGAGAAGGGAGATAGACAAATTTTCGAATTTGAAAACTTCTGACCTCTCAAAAGTTTCCTTGTAGGACCCTGAATTTTTAAGGAAAAATAATTTTCCATTTAAACAATTTTTAAATATCACGCACTTGCTTCGAAATTTCTAATTTTTAAAATTTTCGACAAGAAAATTGATTTTTTTTAACACGACAATTCTTCGAATTTGAAATTGCCCTGACCATTTGAACGTTTTCTTTAATAACCCTAAATATGTCCTTAAAACAATTCTACATTTTGAGAGTTTTTAAATATCTCACACTCGCTTTAAAATAATTCTCAATTTTTGACATGAAACTAGCCGCTAGCCTAGAGCTCAAGACTATTTCTAATCTAAAACGACTGGCCCCTAAAAGTTTCCATTTAGGACTTTGATTTCGGATTAAATAATAATTTTCAATTTTGGCACGTGTTTAATATCTCACACTCGATTACAAGTTTATTTACAATAACTAATGATAATTGAAACTTATAATCGAGTATGAAACATTAAGAAGGAATGTCATTCCCTCCCATAGGGCTAATGCATTTGTTTTCAAATCATAACTTTTGCAAAAGAATCGCTTTGCCATGCTATCCCATTTACACCAGGTATGGGAATCATAATAACATTAATTTAAAACGAAAGTGAAAATAAAATAACATCCGGTTATTTAATTATTAATTGATAAAGTTTTAAAATAGTGTCGCCACTTGCTGCATATTTTTGTAATTTAAAAACTTCTAAAATATATAAATAACTAGATGAATGATGGTATGACTAGATGATTTTCGTTTCAAATTTGTTTCATTTCGATGTTATGTTGATTCCCATACCTTGGACAAAAATGGCTAACATAGCAATAAGCAATACTTCTGTGGAAGTTGTGATTCCAAAACTAATGCATTAGCTCTCTTGGACTGACAAACCCTCTTAAACTTAGCAAAATTTATGTTCTCTGTTTTTGTCTGAATGCTTAATACAAATTTGGGAAGGGCTGTTTAGTTCTGTTTTCATTAAATTTTGATTGCTGTTTAATATTTAAACCACATTTTATAAAAATTGGTTGTTTTTCTTATATAACGACATAAATGCGCTGAAGTATTATATCATTTAATTGTTTTATTGGTAAGCTTTAACTTTTTAATATGTCGTACTTAATTTATTTGTTAGTTTCAACAAATTATTATGTGATTTTTCAAGATATACGGTAATTGGTTGACTTGTTTATATGTTAGCTATTTCTTCGAAAAATTTTGTGAATTAACTTTTTTTAAACTTTTTTTTTCATGAACGCTAATAGTTCCAAACCTGTTGTTGTTTGCTCTAATTTCTTAAAAACTAATTTTTGTGCAATATTTCTTTATCGTTTAATTTTTGTACAGCAAAAGGGCCGATATATAAACATTAGTTATGTGAAAAAACACTAATTAATGTTTATAAATAGTAATAAGTAATAATGTAAAAATATTTCTTTACCATGGAGAAGTAAATTAAAAAATAATATTAAAAATTGACCCCCCCTTTCCCCCAGAAATTTTTCTAGTTGCGCCCCGGGGCATCATTTTTGTCTTATGAAGGTTTCTACAGCAGTGACTCCTTCAAAGTCTGTTAATTTCGGTAGGCCTTTAAAGGAAGTTGTTAAATTGTCCACTTTTCCCTTGTGTTATTTAATTTGATAATTAAATGTTTTATGTTTCTTTAAATTTAACTAATTATTTGTCATTACTGTAATCAAAATTAAAACTTGATGGAATATTGATTTTTTTACAGGGAAGTGTTTGGAGAATATCATCCGGAATTGGCTCTGTATTACCGGTCCTTGGCCAATATCAATATGCAACTCGGCAATGAAAAAGAAGCCCGCGAATACTGTTTTAAAGTAATTGTTGTGTTATAACTCTAAACAAGCAATGTGTTTTTAGCTTTTGTTGAAATGACAATTTTATCTATTCAAAGGCATTATTTTTAAAGAAATTGATTGAATGTCTCTAGATGTATTAAAGCCCGAAAATTGGTTAGTAATATAGGTTCTTTCAAGTCCTTAATTTTTATTAAATTTGTGAGTTTCAATATTGGAAATGCAAAAAATTAATGAAAAATAGTTTGTTTTTAGCGATGTTTAGCCTACGAGCGAAGAAATTGTGTTATATGTAAAAAAACGTTATTTAATTGATTTTTCGGTAGTGATCGTTCTTAGCTTGTTCAAAATTGTATGCTATTCTAGAAAATAATTAGAGGAGATCTTATCGCTACGTTGCCTTTTTGTTTTTATTGTACACTGCTCAGAACAATTAGGTTAGGGGAGCACATGGTTTAAACCCTTTCACCCCCAATGATTCCATTTTGAATCATCAGCTTGTTCTTTTCTGACTAAGTTAAGCTCGCACTTATGTATCGTTAGATGGAATAATCATCTCTTTTAGAGAATTAAATGTTTGTTTTAATTAAATGAAAATATGAAAAACATGGTCAAATAAAATTCACTCTGAAACAATGTTTAAAAATTGATTTTAACTATTTTTTAACAAATAAATTTTGATTGTTGTATAATTATTGCATAATTTAAGAAGTTATATAAGGCGATATACGATATAAGAAGAAAGTATTGTAATTGTTATAATTTATTCAAAAGTTACGATTCCAATTTCCTCCCTTAAATTTCAATTAAAAAATTAAGATTTCCCCCCTGTTTTTTACCATTTCATTCTGGATGCATAATGAATCTATTTCACAAATTTTAGATTTTTAGAACAAAAAATAAGAAAATGGAACTGAAAGGGTTAACAAAAGTACGCAAAGTGCTCCCCTAATTGTTTTGAGCAGTGTATGTTTAAGTTTCTAATTATGCTTCCATTTATAATTGTACAAATTATCCTTGCATACTTGAGGTATGATTTTTGTAAATATTGTAAATAGTACATCATTAGCATTTTTATTTGTCAATTTTTATCAATGTGCTATTATAAAAAACAATCTAAAGTCGTTAACCCCTTCCCAATTATTAGTCTTACAACTCAGAAGGCCTCGTAACGACACCACAAACAAATCGGAACAATCCTCTATTTTTTCCTGGCTATCGGAAATAAAAAGGAATGAGTAGTTCTTGATTTGGTTGTTCACAGAAACTCGTTCTAGAGCTTGATGGTAGTATGCCAAGGGCGGAGTTGAACTCACAATCTACTAAAAAAAAATGTATGTATAAAAAAAATTGAGCATAATAAAAAAATTGATTACATTTAAAGTGCAACTACAAGCTATATTTTTGCCGTTATACATCCTAAATAAGTTCTAAATCCTAAGAAATAATACAATATTAGCGCGTTGCAACTTAGATCCAAAAATTAAGCGATAAACAGCGCCAATCTGGCACTTCTGAGACCAAGGTCATCCCGAAACCAAGCGCGGTGTACGAGAAAAAGATATTTAGGATTTTTGATTTGGATTTAGTTCACATGCCTCTTAGAGCCCTGGCCAAGTGACAAGAACGACATCTGAGCGGACACCCAACATAACTTTTAAGGGCACATTGTGCAATCCCTTTAACACGGAGTATTATTATTCGTCCGACTCTTTTTCTTTTGGCTGCACAGACCGTTTATAGATCAGCAATTATTCATTGTCTAACCTAACCTAGGACATTTTGGATGCAAGGCTAACGCCTTAACCAACTGGGCTTCTCAGCCTCTTCCACTATATTCGATGTCTACCTGAAAATACTAAATCAATTTGACCTTGAAAGTTAGTTAAAATAGACTGGTGTCAAAGGCTGAGACAATTCATAAATTTCACTTACCTATAAATTATCAAATATTGTCACGAGGTTTGTGTTATACAATGCCAACCAGCAGAATTTAAAAATAAACCTGTTTAAATTTCACCTCTGTTATCACAAGATTCCTTGTAACATAGTCTTGTGTAGAATTAGTACGGTGGTTAAATGCTTAAACCTAACCCTTGAAAATTAAGAGAATGTTAGGTTCATTAATATAGTCTTGCAATTAATTGCAATAGTCTTAATATAATAGTCTTGCAAGACCAAGACTAAGCTGTTTGATGAAAGGAATAAGTATAATGACAAATACAAAAAATATACTTTAGATAAATAGCTTATTTTCTCATTGCTCATAGCTGTGGAAAGCAAAGTGATGTAATAGGGTACTTGACTAAATTTTTTTATTGGCTTAAAATATTCTTATGCTAAAAATATTAGACCCGTATTTTTTCTTTTTTTCAAATACCCCATAAAAAGGCAGAAAAATGAATTTTAAAATTAGGACGAAAAATCACTCCCGAAAACGCTTCCTGGCTGTCACGTGGTATCTGTGATGTCACTAAGTGACTATAAAACAAACTTTGAAACACCACATTGGAATCGATTTTAGGCAAATTTGAAATATCCGCTTCTGTAAAAAGCCTTACATTATCTCAATACTTATTATTTCAAGAGTAAATTAGATTAAATCAAGTTTAATCAGAAAACAAAAAAACATCACGCCGGTTTGTTTATAGTTACTAGTGACGTCAGCCAAAGCGTTGTGTTTGTGATCACGTGAAAAAAATGCCTTTTTAAAATGATTTTTTTTATGATTTAAAGATTTATTTTGCAAAAAAATTATATGCATTTGTTATTTTTAACTTTCAACTATAATTTAAATAATATTGGAAGGTATTTTCGATGCAGTCAAGTACCCTATTGAAGCTATATATAGGTGCCCTAGTTAACTCTGGTTAGTTAAGTACCTATTTCGATATCATATTATTATTGGCTCGTTACCTACTCCAACCATTTTAGTTTCAATTGGTGCATTTTAGCTGGTACATTATTACGCAATGATAAACGCAAATATTACGCAAAAACTGTCCCCCCCCAGATTTATTTTTATACCGATTCGCCTGTACGACTTCGTAAGTTTAGTTAAATATATGAATAACATCGTTCATCGGGGGGCTGTTGTTACGCGCCAGACACAAATTAATGTAGTCAATTTAAAATTTTGTAAACAATAAAAAAAATTCCAAACGCTTGGGCGACGAGAATTCAAAACTAAACTAAATTTTTTTTTTTTTAAGCAAACTACCGAGGACGAACGGTGGCGCCGCTAACAAGACCCATATTATGAATTTCATTACCCATAAACAATTATAACCGTTCTTAAAAAAGTCTAAACATTTCCAACTGGCGTAATAAATGTTACGGAACCCAGAGCCTTTAATATATTGAAATTTATTTTGTTAATAATAAAAAATATTCCCAACTGAAAAAAAAATCCATAAGGAAAGACCACTTCGCATTTTCGAAATCTACGTAAAACCAAAATGTCTACCTCTCCTAGGAGGGGAATTAAAAAAAAGCGCGAATTCTGATGAGGTGATGTCTGATGTGGCGCCGTTTTTTTATTTTTTCATTTGTTTTGTCGTTTTTTACAAGTTGCTTTTCACAAATCTGTAAAGGTCACAATATACCGCAATGTCAAAGAAAAGAATTAACCAATGGAACGTTTGAGCGGGAATATATTTTTATATTATTATTTATTTGTAGTTTGGCGCTGATTATCTCAAACAGGAAGTATCAGGATCGCTTTTAAGAATGCATTTTATTCGTTAATAAGTTAAAGAAATTCCACATATGTAAATATAAAACGTGCTATCTAAGGATGAATATTTTTTTAAACGTTTTAAAGTTTTTTAGTTTGCTTATTCAAGAGTAAAAATAAGTGTACTTCATCTCGGGAGTTTTTCGTGCGCATATATTATACCAACAAATTTCGCAAAAGCAAGATTGAAAGATTCATATTTATAGAATTTTCTTGCAATTACCTAATGCTATTAAAAATATATATAAAACGTTAAAATTTTGCTGAAGTGTTGTTGACTTATTAAAGTTGCTGACTTATTACCTTTGTAAAGGTTAAATTTTAAGGACTATCATGGGTTAGGTTAGTTTAAATTATCGTCGCACTAGAGCTACATTACGGCTATTGGCGACGGGCGTCATAATTTAGAACCAGAGTCAAGTGACGAGCCGACACCTGAGTAGGCACCCAACGCAACCGTTAAGAGCGACATCGTACGCAGCGTTGGGATTTTGGAGCATACTTAACGTGCACTCCCTCTACACGGGGTCTTATTCGTCGGACCTTTTTGGCTGCACGAGCCGTTAATAGGTCGGCAGTTTTTTTGCGATGTTTGTCAGAAACTTGGGCGCTTGTTTTGCCTCTTTTTACTGTTTTTGCCTGAATGCTTAATAAAAATATAGGAAGGTCTGTTTAGTTCCGTTTTCATTAAATTTTAGTTGCTGTTTAATATTTAAACCACTTTTTATGAAAATTAGTTATTTTTATTTAACGACATAAATGCATACAATTTTAAAATTATTTCACAACGGCGATTCACGCCTATACGAGGTCGTAAAATTAATTAAAAATAATAAAATAGCTTCGGTGAAGTTGTAAATATTTAATCATTTTATTATTGAGCTTTAACGTGTCGTATTTAATTTATTAGTTTATACAAATTACTATGTTATTTTCAAGATATACAGTCATTGTTTGCCTTGTTTTATGTTAGCTACTTTGCATTTTCGAAAATTTGTGTGAATTAATTTTTTTTTTACTTTCATGAAATATTTTGCTAATACCTGTTCCAAACCTCCTATTGTATACACTAATTTCTTAAAAACTAATTTTTGTGCAATTAGTATTTACCTAGTATATTTTTATCATTTAAATTTTTACAAATTAAATAAATGCTAAATTTCATATTCTAGGAGCTTATCGTTCAATCTCTGTACAGCATATAAGGTGATTTAAATTATCTAAGTAGTTAAATTTTCATTAAAAACATTCTATAATTCATTGATTTTTTTTCCTATTTATTGCACACCTAGTTTTTAGTTAAAAACTAATGTAAGTTCACAAATAGTAATTATTTAAAGAAAATTAATAGTAAAAATATGTATTTATCATGGGGAATTAAAATAAAATATAATTTCAATGGGAATATTTCTTATGATGTCACGCTCTCCTTGCTGCGATTTCATTGGTTGTTTTGTTTTCTTTGACAAAGTGTTGAAACACACAAGCTCATTAAAAATAATTTCAATTAAAAATAGTTTTAATTAAAAACAATTTTAATTAAAAATAATTTTAATTAAAAATATTTTAAATTGAAAAAAATATGTAAAAAAATTTGAGGGTCCATCAATTTGAGGTTGATCAAAGGTCCAAGATCATTCAAAGTTATTCGAAAAAATGTTTTTTTTTCTGAACTTTTAACCTTCAAAATCTTCTTGTGCCAAAAGTGTATATATTCCAGTGAATACATACTAAAGAGAAGTACTCAAAAATAGCGAGTGATGTGAGGTGGAACTTTTGGTTGCAGAAATATTTGACCTTGAAATTACCGAAATTGCACGACTTTCAAGGTTATTTATTCCTTGTGCCAACATTGGAAAGGTATAAAATTAGCTGGAAAATAATATGTATGTAATGTCGAAACAAAATCAATTCACAGACCTATGGGTATTTGCTCCAATTTTATTTAATGAAGCTCTAAACTTTGAAAAAAACTCACAATTTCGTGCAATTTTGTGTTTTCTGCAAAGTTTAGAGCTCCTTAACTGCTTGTACCAAAAGTAACCAGTTATAAAATTAGCTGGAAAATAATCCTTATGTATTGCAGAAATAAAATTAATTTACAAACCTATGGGTATTTGCTCCAATTTTATTTAATGAGGCTCTAAACTTTGTAAAAAAAACTCAACATTTCGTGCAATTTTGTGGCCTGAAACATGCCCATTGTATGCAAAAATATTGCAGTAAAATTTTGAATATATATTAACTATCTTTTATTGTTCCATAAATGTTTTGATAAAACGATTAAAATGTATGTATGATTTTTTTTGGATTTGTTTTCCCTAGATGAGCACTTAACCGCTGGAACTCATAACTTTTACTAAGATTAGCAGCACATTATATAGACAAAGTACGCTTTACGTATACTGGAAAACTATGTGGTATCTTCATGCATATATTTTGCTGAAGCAAATGAGACCATAACTCTAAATACGCTTCTAATTTGAGAAGTTATTCAAATTGTTGAAAATAATTTCTTTCATTTTTATCTATTTGTTCTCTAATTTCCTTCACTGCACTTTTGGGGAATATTTTATACTGGTTTGTTGCCTTTTTATAAAGTTGTTATAAATAAAGTTTTTGTTTGAATGTAAAACGTGTTTTTTTTCTCTATGGAAGTGCCGCCAGCCTGTTTCAAACACATTTTTTTTCTGATGTATTGTTTTTAAGAGTTATGGTCTCATTTTCTGCAGCAAAAGATATGCAAGAAGATGCCTTAAGTTTTAAAGTATACGTAAAGCGTACTTTGTCTAATGTGCTGCTAATCTTAGTAAAGTTACGAGTTCCAGCGGTTAAGTGCTCATCTAGGAAAAACAAATCCAAAATAATCATACATATATTTTTATCATTTTATCAAAACATTTATGGAACAATAAAAGTTAGTTTTAAAAATATATATTATCGAAATTTTACTGCAATATTTTTGCATACAATGACAATGGGCATGTTTCAAGCCACAAAATTGCACAAATGTTGAGGTTTTTTTTTGCAAAGTTTAGATAGCCTCATTAAATAAAATTTGAGCAACTACCCACAGGTCTGTGAATTGATTTTATTTCTGCAATACATAATGATTATTTTCCAGCGAATTTTATAACTGGTTACTTTTGGTTCAAGCAGTTAAGGAGCTCTAAACTTTGTAGAAAACACAAAATTGCACGAAATTGTGAGTTTTTTCAAAGTTTAGAGCCTCATTAAACAAAATTGGAGCAAATACCCATTGGTTTGTGAATTAATTTTGTTTCTACAATACACACGAATTATTTTCCAGCTAATTTTATACCTTTCCACTGTTGACACAATGAATAAATGACCTTGAAAGTCGTGCAATTTTGGATTTTCGTCAATTTCAAGGTCAAATATTTCTGCAACCAAATATTCCACCTCATATCACCTGCTATTTTTGAGTACTTCTCTTTAGTATGTATTCACTGGAATATATACACTTTTGGTTCACTGCTGGCACAAGGAAATTTTGAAGGTCAAATAAAGTTCAGAAAAAAAAATTCGAATAACTTTGAATGACCTTGGATCTTTGTGCCAAATTTCAACCATATGTTTTTATGTCCTAACATGTACTATGGAATAAGTAGAACACGAAAAAATTGTCACTGCGATTTTTCACTCTTTACACAAAAAGTATTGCCATATGGAAGTTGGTTCGTTTTTCTTCAAAAAACGGACGAGCTTCAACTTTGACCCCCCAAAACTTTAATATTTTTTTTTTTTTTGCAAAAATAAAAATATACGTGTCTAATAGTTTTACATAAAGAACATATTCTGCAATTTTAACAAAATTAAAAATGTCAACTATCCAAGCCTGCCTGACTCTTAAAAAAACTGGCTCTTAAACATAACAGCAAAAGCAATGAAACATAGAGAATTCTGCTGTTCTTATTTGAATCTAAAACAAAACAAAAATTCTTTTTAGAATGGGAATATTTCTTGTGATGTCACGCGCTCCGAACTGCGATTTCATTGGTTGTTTTGTTTGACAAAGTGATGAAACAAGCCCGTTCTCGAAGAAGCCGGTTTTAAAAGTTGATATGTTTCCCTGTTACTAAACCTTACAGCCAACAGCTTCAGCTGTTTGTTTTCACTTGCTTTCTGGAATTACTTTTCTTTTGGTGTTCGGAAATGAGTTTTCTTAGCATATTTTACTTATTAAGTTATTTAAATGCCAAATTCTTGTTGTGTTACTGGTTTTTCAAATCATTAAGCAGGGGTCGTAGTTGTCTGGAATTTCCTGGAAAAAAAAATTTGGTCCTGAATTGTCCTTAATTTTCACACATTGTCCTGAAATTCCTGGAATTTTTAAAAAGTGCTAACAAATATAATTTTTTAGCAAAACATTTTTATTTGATACGTTTTCCGGTAATAAATGCCTCTTGATCTACTTATGCTGCCTAGTAATTTTCACGAAATCCACCGATGACGTCGCTTAGCCTCGTAATGATTGACAATTTTCTAGCTCTGTGTGATCGGAAGAGTTTCTCGTTATTTATAGCTCCAGTTCAGGCCAAGTTGGACCAGCCAGATTATTTTCTTCTGATCAAGTGACAAGTGTTCGTGACTCATGAGCTTGTAATAACCAGATTAGCTTGTACGTTATAAAATATTTGTGTTTATCTTTGAATTATTTTTTTAAATTCTTTTTATTACTTTGGCCTCGGATTGTTTTCCGATTTTTGACATGCTTTAGTTTAAAAAAACAGAAAGTAAGTTTAAACATGATTTATGTATTAAGATGTTATGCTAGTAGTAATTTTTAGTTTTTGAATTTTCCTGAATTTTTTTATTAGTACTTGAATAGAGCTTGGATTTTTTTTCCTTAACAAGTGTATGAACCGTGTATATCAGTGTCAGTAAAATCGAGATTTATGCTTTAAATCTATTGTAGATTATTGCATAAATAATGTCCTGAATTTTTCTTAAATTCTTGTCCTGAAATTTTGTGTTGTCCCACTACGACCCCTGCATTAAGATTTTTTTCAAACAATCATTTCTAATTTATTTTTTTAAATTATGTTACAGGTTTCGCGTTTGGAATACGTTAATTATGGAGCTTTCTTTCATGGCGAAGGGTGGGAAGATACTTTATCGGAGAACCAATTTCGTCATTTCATGGAAAAAAGGAGTTAGGAATACATTTTATTAGTAATAATATAATTAACCTAGAGTAATTTTTATCTATAAATTCCTTAATTACAACTTTTTTAAATATACTGAAACCATAAGTAATATCTGAATAAAAGCTTTGCAATGAATGTGTTTAAATTTTAACTAATGTCAATTATGAACAAACTTTATAGTTAAAGTATTGGCTATGCCAATTTATTTTTGTATTTTGCTTATGAATAAATATAAGTTTGAATAAATAACTATTGTCCATATATGTGTTCCGTGTTTTTCTTGATTTTAAAATTATTCAGAATTTTAGCTTTTTTTTGGTGGGTGATTTTTTCATTATGATATCAAATATTTCGTCGCAACCTGTACTTGAAGTAGGTAAAAAAATCTATTTTTAAAATAGTCAGTTACTTCGAACCTCGTTATATAAAATTCCGCATAATATTAAATTAAGGCATTTAAGCAATCAATTAAGCTTTAAAATAATGAGAAAAATATAGCTTAAGAATGAGCCCGCTGGACTGCCGGTCTCCAAAACTAAGTGCCTCGCTGTTAATAAAATAGAAAAAAAATATTTTCTAAGCCACATTTCTCCGACTGTATTGAATATTTTTACAAAACTGTGTTTTTATGTGATAAAAATGTAGCTGACTTACAGGTTCCGACAATCCCACTTTTCAAAATGGGTTCGAATATTTTTTTTTAATTTTCAATAAATAATTTTACACAAAATATTCAAAGCAATTTCAAAAAATTGGATTATAGAGACATCTAACTTATCTACATTTATCATTTAAAAAAACCTTTATGAAAATCTTCATAATTCAATTGTACTAAATAACAGTACTGATCAGGGCCTTCTAGAATCAGGTCTTGACTAAGTCACTTGACTAGGGTTCTAAGTTAAGATGCAGGTAGGGTTTCTGCATTTTTCATTAAAAAAAGTAGTTCTCTGCTTCAAGTAAATTCAAAATCCTAAATTTGGTAGTGAGTTATTATAAGGAACATCCTACGTAGGAAAAAATTTATATGTTTGAATTCCAAATTTAAGTGAACAAAATTTGCATTTCAAAATCCATTGCTGTTTTATCACACTTACCCCACATAGGGGTAAGTGTGATTTTGATGTGGGTAAGTGTGATTTCAGTTGCAATAACTGTTTTCAAGCCATATAAATTACCTAGCATATATTTGTCTTAACAATTTAATTAAACAAATTTATTAGCATTTTACATCTTATTAGAAATATACGGATAAGAAAAATAAAAAAATATTGAGAATGAGTTTTTGGTTCATGTTGTGATATAATAAACTAAAGTCAGGATATAAAAGAAACACAAAATTTTAGTCAAAATACCTATGGTGCTATTCAATTTTTATTATTGTTAGACAGCTTTTTTCACAGATTGTAATTTTCAAAATCTTGCGGAAAATACAGACGTTCTCTTTGGTTCATATTTGGACAATGGACATGGGAGGTTCAAAATAATATCGTCCTCATCAATTATTTTTTTTCTCTAATGGGGCTGCAATATTGGCGGTCAAGCCTTTTGCAGACTCGGCATATTCCCCAGAACTGAGAGCCATTTCTTTGTGGCACCATATAGGCGACTCTCGCTACCAATTTTGACGCCCAGATTACAATGAATCTGAGCTCTCTGTGGATGTTAAAGTATGCCGAGATTTAATTTTGCCGAGAGAACCCAAGCCAAATGGACCCTCCAGGGATCTTTTACATGCCACATAATCATCATGCGCGTCCTAGATTTTCCCATCCAGAAAATCTGGCGACTCAACCGGGGCTCGAACCCGCGATCTTGGGCTTACGAGGCGGACACGTTTAACCTCTCAGCCACTGAGCCGCTTACATCAATTATACACACACCTACATTTTGTCATGAAAAATGTCTCTGTTATGCTATCATATTTAAGAAATTTTACAGTAATCCCTTCTCGATTCACCTCATTTTCAGACTGAACTTGTCCCAAAAAGTGCTTTACCGTGCCATATGAAATAGCATTTCCTTTTATTCATTTTTTTTATAATAATTTATAATTTAATAATAATATAATAATTTTTTATATTTATGTATGTTTTGCACAAGGTAAATGGGGTGTTTTGGTTTATCACACTTACCCCATGTCACTTATCAGTATCACAGTTACCCACAACTGATATTTTGAGGGGTAACTGTGATTGTACTTCCATACTTCACAACATGTGAAATAATAAACCAAAACAGTTTTATATCTTTACCTTTATTCTTTTTACTATCAGAGAAAGAAAAAACAACATGATTTTTATAAAAATGTGACACTTATGGAATTTGGAAGAAAACCTTTCGAATTTGAAAAAAAATAAGACAGTTGCACTTAAATTCAAAAACTCAAAACTATCTTTAAACTTTTATTTAAAGTGAATATTTCTTTTTAGTTTAAGTATAAGTGGTCTAATGTTATATTTTGCAAACTTTCAGATTTTTAGAATGATTCCCATAGTTACAAGAGCTGTTTATCACACTTAGGGCCCGTTCTCATGCAGAGCAAATGCCGGCTATCAGCCGGCTTTCAGGAAAAAAAAATCCCTCTATGTCTATCATGGAGGAATGAATAGAGAGGAGTAGACACTATCAGGTTTAGGTGAAGTCACAACTGTAACCGCGACGCCATCTTGGTAACTGCAAAACAAACCGGCGAGCTGTTGTTCAGCGATACGAACTTCTGTTCTTTAAAAGATATCACCTTTAATTATTCTTTTAAATTAGGTATTGAGAATCGCTTTTCACAAAATAATTTGAGGATTGGATAAAGTTTTCATGCAGGAGATACTTTTTGGTAAGTAATATGTATATATTATTTTAAACTAAAAAATAGATTGATTCAATGGCATACTATCACTGTAAAATGTAATTCATGCTTTTCAGAGTAAATTAATTTATACTTCACTGTTGTAGAAGACTAGTGTGTACAGTTTAACGTACAATTTAGATAGCTTTTATTCATTTCACTTTCATATTGTTGAAATAAATCATGATCTGGTAAAAGAAAATATGTGTGTTGTTTGTGTTTCTGTTTTGTTTTCTGTACACTGTAATTGGATCGTTGATGTTGTGTATGTTTTCGTAAATAAATAAAATCAGTAAAAATTCATTCAACTCATCAACTTGTCTATTGATGTGTATTTTTTATAAAATTTTATTGTATGATTGATAAAAAAATACACATTATTAAGGTGTAAAATTCCTAGTAAATAAGTAGTAATAACTTACTAATTAGTTAAATTTATTAGTTAATAGTAATTTATTTTTAATACTTTTCTAATATCGTTTTTATTTGTGTTGTCATAACTAATTGGAATTAATGACTTAAGACATTTCTATTTATGCAGCTCATAATCCAAAATGTCCTGTTGTGCTTTTTGAGTCATTCAGTAGAATATTGAGAATACCTTAAATTCAGATAACTACTAAATTTTGCTAGCTCATTAAAAAAACATTGATTTGATATTCTGATAATTCATAATTTTCTTTATTTTTTTATAATTTCTTAGATTTTGTGTATTTGTAATGTTTAGTTTCCCTTTTTATTCATTCTAAGAAATTTCAGTTTATAAACTGTAGGATTGTTGAAATCACATTGGATGTAAATTGTGCCTTTTACCAGATTATCCTCATTAAACAATCACTGTATTTTTGTCCTTTGTTGTTTAAATATACATACTTATTTTTGAGCAATCTACATTAAGTTTTATTTTAAGGCATAATTTTAATAATTTTCATAATTTAAAAAATCTTTTTTTATTGATTTTTTTAAACAAAAATCTATTATCTTAAACTAAAGATAGAAATCTGATGTTTTTTTAAAACACAATAGTTAAACCCTAACCCTTAATTATTGATGTCTACTGATGTCTGTATTGAAGGCTCTTTGCTGTATTAAAAAAAAACTGACTAAAAAATACATATTTTTATTCGTTTTTTTTTATAGAATCTCGCTCATGAACCCCAAGTCTTAAAACAAGGACTGTTGCATTTAAATGTAATTACACTATTACTAATTATTTATGTAAATTACAATCAATAACCTCATTCAGGAGTTACACTGGACATTTTTCTATTAGATAATAGAATAGATGTATTTTTTGGTTATTTCTTTACCTATTTTTTATTCCTTATAGCTAATGTAGAGAATTGTGTATGGTATAGTATAATATATTTGGTAATTTCTTTAGCTATTTAAAAAATATATATAAAATAAAATATTCCTGGAAGACATTTCACTAAATGTATTTATTGCATTAGAAAATTAGTTTTTATTCTACAAGATCTTGATTTCAAAATTAGAGCAATTACTGTGTGATGATACCTATTGTTTGTTTATGTTCCTTTAACCAAGATGTATTTTATTACTGATCTCTTTAAAACAATTCGAATAAATACAATGTTTTGCCCATGTTAACTAAAAAGGATAATTATTTAATGACTGAAAATTCTTCAACAATATTTAATCCGAAGTAAGCATATGGAGAAGTAAGTGGTAAGTAGAAGTTCTTTTGATTTTATTGTTTGCAGTTTAGACTTTTTGAAGTGAGAGCAAATTATGTTCAACCTTTTCAACTTGAAATTTCGCTTATCTTATAACCTGCTATGCACACAATTAAACAGGGTTCGTAGATATGATATTTTCAAAAATATCGGATATTTGTATATATATCCGATATTTTAGAAATCATCAACTTATTGCTGACAATAAATATTTTCAAAGGCCTGTAGCTGTTTTTTAGCCTGTTTCGCAATTTTAACTAATTAAATGTAATTAATTTTAATTTTTAACTAATTTTAAATTTTAATTTTCAAAAACAATTGAAAATTCAAAGTTTTGATTTTTAGACAAAATAAATATGAAGTATAATGCTCTTATTTCAGAATGCTTCACATAAATGAAAATATCAAAAATCCCGATATTTTAAAAATAAATATCAGATATATATCATGATATGTATTACGATATATATCGACGAACCCTGCAATTGAAAACAGCTAATTCTGAATTGGATTAAAAAAATCTTCCGATTACATGAATAAAGCGCACGCCGCCACTTAGGTGAAAAACTCGCGAGATGCAGTCACCAAGATGGCGGAATCACTGAATTTCGCTTCCCTGCCATGCTTCACAGTTACTTCACTCCCCACCATGGGGGTGAATGGAGAGTGTCTACTCCTCTCTACTCATTCCTCCATGATGTCTATAGGGAAAATTGCGGTAACGAAAACGTACCTGCTCGCGTAGGTAGTAATGATTTTATGCCACCTCTGTATGCATTGCGGTTTGTTGATCAGTGAAATATTTGGCGTCAGTTATCAAATGCAAAAAAATTGTCAGTTGTATTAGGAGCAATTGTTTTAGAATGCTAGAATGCATATAAAGCGAGTATGCTTTTATTAATTTTTGTTAATTTTTTATTATTGTTAATTTTTGTTAATTTTTTATTATTGTTAATTTTTGTTAATTTTTTATTATTGTTAATTTTTGTTAATTTATTACTTTTGATAATTTTTCATTTTATTGTGTTTTCATATTGCTACACATTTAATCATTCCGTAGATAGTATTTATTCTTAAGATGCCTGGCAGGAGTTTATTTTATTATTATTCATTTATTTTCAGAATTTTTGGTTTCTCTCTATATTAAAAAAAAAGTAAGCTCTTTTAAAGTGTCAGCAGCCATAACATGATGAAATATTGATGTTAGAAGCCCAAATTCTTTTGGGAAGGTGTGTGTCCCTTATGCTTCAACCCTTTTTTTCCAAATTTCCAATTAGTTTTTTAATTAAAAATAAAAATTAATTTCTCTCTATCTTAAAGTATAGGATTTGAAAGTGTCAGCAGCCATAGCATGATGAAATATTGATGTCAGAAACCCACATTTTTTTGGGAAGGTGTGTCTCCCTTATGCCTCGACCCTTTTTTTGTTTTTCAAATTTCCAATAAGTTTTTTTATTAAGAATTACAATAAGTCAGCCACAAAAAAAAAACTTATTCCTTTTCTGCAAAACGCCACAAAAAATCATCAGAAATGTGTGATTTTGTTACGTTCTTTTTAAAGAACAGCTGCTCTCTTTTCTGTTCTTTTAAAAAGAACAGTTCTTTAACTTGTTCTTTTTACATTGGTTTTGTGTTTATGTGTAGAAAAGGTTTACAGATTTTTTTTTATAAAAATGATTTTGCCTTAAAATATATTATAACAAGATTTTAGGTTTATAGATTAAATTATGTAAAAAAGATAGTAACAAATTATGACAAAACTATTTTTAATAAACATTTAACTTAACAATTACTCTAATAAACATTTTCAATAAACAAACATTTTGAAACAAAATTATTTTATTAGCTTAATTCTGCTAAACTGGAATAAAAAATTTTAATTTTTTTATAAAAAGAACAAAATGTTTTTTTTATTTTCGGAACAGGTTAAAACTATCAAGTAATTTTATCTGCTTTTTGTCTTTTTCGTGCAGCTGGCCTTTTTTTTTTATTTAATCTCGGTGTTTTTTTATGATGATATATTATGTTTCGTTGTTCGCTCAACTTTCCATCTGCCGATGGCTTTCTTTTTTTTTTATTTAATACACCACGGTAGAAGAGTTTTATTTTATTTTTTTTTATTTATCCTGAAAAATGTATTCTTAATTGTTGTAATATCACAATAGAATGAGATGAGAGTAATAATGAGTGAGAGTGATAATGAGTATCATTAATTTGCGAAAGAAGATTTATGAAAATAGTTTATTTTGGCGTTTAAAAGTTTGAATTAGAAATAAATAATAATATATAATAATAATAAAAGGCTCTGTTTGGCGAATTTCTTTCTGAGGTGTATAAATAGTGCGTTTTTCTGTTGAGCACAAATATTGTGTGGAAGCGGTTTAAGTGACAGATTCTGAACAAACCTACTGTTTAGTTTTATTTTTCGTTGTGAGATGCGTTTTCGCAAGGATCTCCCTACGTGTTACGTTTCACTATTTTTTGTTTACGTAAATGATAAAGTTTATGTATCTGTCCATGGTCTACTCAACTTTATTGTCACAGAAGCTCTTTGGACGTCACGCCATCCGACCGGTCCGGAATGTAAGTAATTTCAAAGAAAAAGTACGAAACCTATTTTCGCACGGCCAATTATATATACTTATCTGCTTGCAAACAGGTTTCGTTTCTCTCTTTCGGAACAGCCAACAACATGAACCTGAAAAAACTAAATTTGGCGAGCGATAGCGAGCAGGGGGCGTAGCCCCCTGCATGCCGCGAAGCGGCCAATGGAATTATTACTTAAAAAAGTCATACAACTTAAACATTTTGAGTGAGCCATTGGGTTTTTAAAAAGAACCTAAGAGTAAAAACAGGCTAGGTTAATTCTGCGAAATTAACGGTGGTTGGCGAGTTATTACTGAAAAAAGTAATACAATATATTTTTTCAGCGGCCGCGAAGCGGTCTAATGTTATTGCGCAGCAATTCCCGTGGGTTTGCGAGCGATAGCGACCAGGGGGCGTAGAGGAAGAATGCAAGCTTGCGACCCAATGAGATTGCGCAGCAATATCCAAGGGTGCGAGCTTGCGGCTGAATATAACTATATTACCAAGGCTCGACATAATTTTGTCATAGATACAGACCTGGATGGCAAAATATGCATAGGCCTGTGCAAAGTTGGGTTGGAAAAGTTACGTTCACCAGCGAGCCGGCCGCGAAGCGGCTTATGGGAAACCGGGGGTTGGCAAGCAATAGCGAGCAGGGGGAGGAGCCCCCTAGTAAACCAAAAAAATCTTTCAACTCAATTTAAACAAAAAATATAATTCATTACAATTTTTTGTATCATTGTGATTATAAAGTTAATTCTGCGGATCTAAAGCTAATCTTATTTGTAAGCATTTCTAATTTTTAATACCAAAAAAGCATCACCAAAAAAAATAAGGGGAAAAAGGTTTATGACTAGTATAAGCATGCCTCCGAGAAACAGTTAACCAGCTACAACCCCGAAAGACAAACAAACATAGTGGCTCTAAAATTAAAAATATGTCAATTTTAGCTGCTAAATCTTACTTTCCAGGAGATATAATTTGTGTTGAAAAGCCATTTGTTAAAGTATTGCACCACGAATGGTGGGATAAAGTTTGTTCTGGTTGCTGTATCAAGTAAGTTTTTATTTATTATGATTTAATCTCGTATCATTTTTTCGGCTGCGCTTCCAAGCGTGGTAGAAAGCGTGTTATAGGTTTGCTAGCGACCCAAATGCGGAAGCGCAACCAGGATATGAAATTGTTTAAAATAAAGTATAAAAGTGATGATTTTGATTAAAGTTGAAAAGTGGGTTCACAAATAACAGGGTATTAATCACAGTATTAACTGTTTAAAATATCGTTTTTTGAAAGTTTTTCTTGCCTTTTTTGTGCATATACTTTAAAAATGTGAGTAAATTTTAATTTCACAGTGCTGCTTGGCGCGGTTCCAAAAACAACAACCATAGCCTCCTATATAGAATGCCGCGTATACTCGAGAAATAACATGGATGCACAGGCTGTCCTCAAAAAGTACTCTGGTCGCGCCATCTCTTGGTAGTCGGTCGCATATTTTAGTAGGAATGTATTCGCGGTGAATGACGGATCCAGCAGGCTATTTCGAATACCGTTCGGTCCGAGTAACATAATAAACAAATGAGTTCTTTTTTTTTATTTTGTTTCTGCTTCCAAGCAATATTATTTGCCAGAGAAATTCATAAAATACCATTTTAAATTTAAAAAAATCCTTCTTCAACATGTTTGCATAGTGTAAAAACTGTTACAGAATACTACTGCCAAAAATCACAATTTTTAGAAATTTAAGATTAAAAAGCTAAAAACAGCAAGCACATATTTAATCATGTAATGAGTTTCTTTGTTTTTTTAACTTTAAAAAAAAAAGCTATAGAACTATTCATTTAAAATCCCTGTATAAGAATTTTCTACTGGAGATTAAAATACTAATAAAGTAATTTAAAGTAATGAGAACCTTGTTCAGACGTCCCATTATTTAAAAAAAAATTAGCTTTGGCTTCTTAAAGAAAAATTAACAAATACTATAACACTTATAAAAAATGCTTCTGTTAAGAATAACAGTCCCTTAATAAATAATACTATAATTTCGAACAACAACAAAATTTTAAATGAGATAGATCATTTAAATCTCAACTATAAAATGCATTTAAAGTATTAGAATTTATGCGAATATAGATATTGATAAGTTTTTTTTCAAAACTTATTAATTCAAAAACACATATCACATATATTAGAAAACAGAATGCCCGAACTAAAATGAATATAAATCTAGATAGAACAAAAGTAAATATGTGTTTAAACTATATATTATGAGGGAAAAAACAAAAAATAATAATTAATGCATTACGAAAAGATTCAAGAATAAAAATATTTAGAAATTTTCACCAAAAAAAGAATAATTTTAAAAACTCCTTACCTTCCATTTCGTAGGAATTCCTATATGGAAACACTGTGATATTTCCTTGACTTATAGGATAGTATGATGCAAAAAAATAGCCATTATTTGTTGCATTTACAAAAGTTTACAAAAAAAATTTATAAATTTCGAACTCTGTAACCAAAATTTCTTATAACAATCACAGGGAACTGGGTGTAAACAAACAACACATGTCACCGAGCACATTGTTTGTCGCGCCATGGCGCCATCTATTGATAGCTTTCTCACGACTTCCAATTTTGATCGAGCTTGGATGGCATTATATGTAGGGGGCTATGCAACAACTTGGCGAAACTCGCGTGTTTCCCCATTGCCAGATTCCTTTCCGCCGATGCAGTAACCGTAGTTACTTTCGACAAAAAAAACAGACTCAGGGTTTTGGTTTGCTTTGGGCAACACAAAACAAACTTTACACTTCACAATGGGGTAGTAGTGGCAACCCAGTTTAGTTTCGTTTGAATTTTCGTCGCACTAGAGCTATACGAGTGAGTGGCAATCCAGTGCGCACGCGTTTGGGGCTCCGGGCAATTTTGTTTTCTCTAAAAAACATCAGTATCCAACATGTTGCAGTATTGTAGGGCCCATTGAAAGCCTAAATACACGTTTGGGGCCCCGGGCAATTTTGTTTTCTCTTAAAAACATCAGTATCCAACATGGGGCAGTATTGTAGGGCCGGTTGAAAGCCGAAATACTCGTTTGGGGCTCCTGGCAATTTTGTTTTCTCTTAAAAACATCAGTATCCAACATGGGGCAGTATTGTAGGGCCCGTTGAAAGCCTAAATATTGGTTTGGGGCCCCAGGCAGTTTTGTTTTACAAAGCAAAACAAAAGAAAATTGTTTTGCAAAGCAAAACTAAAAAAAAATTTAGTTTTATTTGTGAACAAAACAAAAAAAAAGTTTGTTTTATTAGTCCTTCAAAACTGAATGACAGCTAGCTGTCCAGCCCTCGATAGAACAAAAAGTAATCTAATAGAATAAAAATAATTCTGTGCGCACATCATCCGCGCAACCTAAATTCCATGCAAGTATTACCAGCGCCGGCGATTGGATAAAAACTAACAAAACATCTAATTGGACAATTAGAACAAAATAAATCCCACGCGCATAACATCCGCGCAAGTATAACCAGCGCCACCTAGCCACAACGCAATTCGCCAGAAAATGCCCAATCACAAAAAAAAAATTGTTTATCGCTCCCTACAAAAGCGCCAAATCCCTTGGCGACAGAAGCACCGTCAAATTAAAATTAACCAAGATGTGGTGGAACGTTAACTTGTAAACTTGTTGGAAGCATGTGCTGCCTCCATATACGGAGTAGATTACAGCAAATGGCATGTGCTTGTGGTTCCTATGGTTATGTCTTATTCCACCTTTTCTACAGAGTAGAGTACTGTTACATTGCTTTTATATACTAAGGAAGGTACAGTATAGTAAGCAAGCAACTTACACTACTGTATGACTTATATTGTCCTTTTTAGCAGAGAGACATTTATGCCAATTCCATTGCTTTTGAAGGAGAGTTGACTACGTGAGCATACCAAAATTTAAATAAATATCTTGTTTTGTTTTTTTTAATATTTATGACTATGAATTTTATATAATGCATTACATTAACTTTTTATTTATCAAAATATTATAGGAGTACTGGACTGAAAAAATGTGGTGGTTGCAAGAAAATGAAATACTGTGGAATAAACTGTCAGGTATTCACCTTGCCTAATATTTTTTTGTAGATTTATGAATGCATTGAAAATTGTTTTTGTGATACATATCGGTTTAAAGTATCAACATTTGGATTAGTCTTTTTGTACAGTTCAATGACTTGGTTGGATTGGGTATGGTAATGATTTTGCATGTTTTTCTTCAGACGCCATTTGAACCCAATATCTTTATTTAAAACTGAAGCGTCATAACATCTTGTCCACCAAATTTCTCAGACTGAAGCCCAATGAAGTAATCTTCACGTTTGAATTGCCAACAATGTGACATCATTGTGATGAAGTTTTGGAGGGAACAAATTTAAGCACAGACCAGTTCAATCAGCTACTCCAAGCCGGTTTAATGAATTTTTTAACCATCAAAATTATTACAAAATTTTGTGAAAGTGAAGTTTTTTTTGCAGTGTAACAATATCTTCAAGCATGTTAGTTGCTGCATCAGTAAAAAAAAAACATTTCCCTTCTGATACCCGTTTAAAAGCGTTCTCCATAACCAAGACTTTTAGTCGATTTGTCTTAAGCTTAAAAACACAAACCTATAAGTTTCAAGTGATAAAATTGTATCAATTTTATAATGTCATAATAAACAAGTAATATTTTGAATGTTTCTTGGGACAAAAAGGGCAAAATTTTTGATTGGAAATTATTACAAACTTTTTTCATACACAGTAATTTAATTTTAAAGTTATAACAGCCTTTGAATTGAAGGACGGTCAGGGCAAACATGGCTCATTCATCCCCACCAATTTTTTTAATACTTTCAAGTTTTTAAGGAAAAATTAAATGAATTCACATCGAGACACATCTTAAACAAAGCAAAAAAATCTCTAAAGATTTGCTAATAGTACGTAGAACATTGATTAACCCTCTCTCTTTTATCCGTAACTCTCTGTTAACCGACCATCCTTGATGAGTCAACATAAAAAATTTCTCTTACAAGGTCATTCTTATTTGTAAAAATGAAAATCCAAAACCAATTCTTAAATCGGGAAAGGGGTTGATTTTTAGGATAAAACTTAGGTAACTCTACAAATTAAAACTTTTTTTTTTCTTGGTAATAATCCTAAATTTCTGGATAACTTGTAAAATCATGAGATTCCAAGTGCTATCTGCTATAAAACGAAAAGTAAGCTCTTTTCCCAGAACACTGTTTGGAAATTTAAAAAAGAATTAAAAATAATTTGAGCACTTTCAATGTTTGCGATTAAGACAGAATTTTAGAGTTAACTTAGAACTAATATCAAATATTTACTACTGCAAAACCAGAGTGGATTACTACCCCTTAATTTAAAATTCTATATTATAAGTATATAATTCATTAATGCTTCATTAAAATATACATAATCAACTAACGATGTATGATTTTATCTACAAATTCATGTTATCACCTAAAGCATCTGATCAATTGAGACATTCCATTACCTGGCACAAAGGTCTACCTGAACCGTGCTAGTATTGGAAAAAAACTGTACACTTAAAGATATAATACCTATTTAAAATAGTCCCTATGCATATTTTTATTCACATTATAAGTATTCTTTATGCATTAATCAGTTTTATTATTATAAAATGTTTTAAATTAATTATTTCAAGAAATATGTGTGAATACATTATTCTGGCAATTGCTGTGTGATGCTGACAAGCACTGCAGTCCTGCCTTGGAGCTTCACCTAACAGCGGAAAAGAACTTCACTGTTGTCATGAAATAATATCTATAGGTTTTTTTGCTTTATGCATTTAACATAAAGGATAAACTTATTTTACAAAAAGATTTTTGAACATTCCACTCTAGAGGAAAAATAGTTTTTATAAACAAAGGAAAATTCTATGTGTTAAAAAAAAAGTATCTCTTTTACATTAGCATCTAAAAACATTTCATGCAAGTACTTTTTAATAAGTTTTTAGTGGCCCATTAATCATGATTTACTTATGTTTTTGTAGAAAAATGATTGGCCAGATCACAAATTTGAGTGCCATTACGTGCGCAACTATACTAACTTCACAAACGAAGATATCGTTTATTTGATTGGAAAATTGATTCTGAAGCTAAAAGTAAGTAACCTTAAAACTCATTATACTCTTAACATCCACAGAGAGCTCAAATTCCTTGTAATCAAAATTAAGACTGAGAGAGTGAGAGGTGCTTACAAAAGTGGCTCTCAGATCTGAGTAAATTGCTGAGTCTTAATACCCTCCCCCCACACAAAAAAACAGTAACAGTAGTAAACAGAATTTCTGTGTGTCAATATCTTGCTTAAATAAGAGCAACTAAATGCAGTGTTAATTTTTATGCCACGGTCAAGTAAAAAATATTTTTACACACTCTTAAACTCTGTGTCTCATGGACAAACCCCATCCATAAAAGAAACCCCTAAATATATTCAGTTGGGACATTAAGGAAACAGGTCAGGTAATTTGTCCACAACAATACCATCAACATTCCTAACATTCATGTTTGCTCATTTCAAGCATCTTTATTTATTACTCTACTATAGGGAAAAGACTGGAAAACAGCTAAATCAAGAGTACTCAACTTAGAAGTTAGTTTTGATGACCTTCTATCACGTAAGTCTTATTTATTTTTACCATACAATTGTATCGACTTTTGCTTTTATGTGATGATTTTTATTTTGAACATGCCTGTAATTAGTTAAATTTGGAATACTTTACATAATATGCTTGAAAACATGTTCTTTAAATAAGAGAGAACATACAATACAATTATGTTTACTTTTGCTTCTATGTAATTTTTATGTGCTGATTTTTATTTTACAAATGTCTATTGTTAAAGTTTGAATACTTTAGTACATAAATACTAGAAAATATATCCTTTAAGTTGGAAGAGCATTTACTGAGAGCTGTAGGAGATTATTGTTTAGAAAAACCAAGCCTTCAATAACGAAATAACTTTAAGAAAATGATTCTTAGCACTCTGTTTTGTTGTAGTAGGGATGAAACCATTTTAATTGTTGGGCCTCATTTAACGTTTTGTGTGTGTTTCAGACTCAGACTGTGAAATACAAAATTCAAGTTTTGATCATCAGAATATTTCAAATACTTTAGAATCATTCATTGGAAAAGAAAATATGCCTGACAGGAAGACCTTATTAGAGTTATTTGGAAAAGTAATACACAGTTTCCTATATTTATAAAAGATAAATGCAAGATTATTGTTAAAAAATTAAGGTATGAAAATTGTTTTTAAGAAAATAATTATGATTAATTTTTACTGATTTATTGTTATAATAAATTTAGTGTCATTAAGACAAACTTATGAAACCTTATTTTTAAAACTGAAATTAAATATGGAGAAAAGCAAAACTAGTTTTGAAAAAAGCTATACACTTAAAGTTATATTAATGCCTCTTTAAAACATTATCTGTTTTTTCAAGTTTACAATTTTAAACGTGACATGTTTCATGTAAAGCTTTGTGTATTAATTATGTTTAAAATTACACCTACATTATAATATGCAGTTACATTTATCAGTTTTCTTATCATGAAATGCTTTGTTTGATTTATTTCAAGAAATGTGGGTGAATACAGCATTCTTGCAATTTGACTCTCTAACTCAAGTTTGTTTTATTATTAGGTGATAACTAATACTTTTGGGTTTTACTGTGGGGAATATCCATATGGCAATGCTTTTGATACTCTACCGAGAGAAAAAGATAATGACGGCAGTGCAATTTGCTTGGGGTAAGACAAATTTATACTATAGTTTCTAAAAGTGCAATTCAAAAAGATTAAAACATTTTTAGTTTATGTTAAATACAACAATTTTAATGCATGTTTATATTTTACCAAAGGCACCTTCCCAGATGTATTTCTAAACAGGCCCAGTAGGCTGTGCATGTGCAGCCTAGAGCAGAAAATTTTGAAGCTGCATATTTGGGTCAAATTTCTGGCCACAAGAAGGTCAAAACGGGTGCATTTTAAACAACAATTATGTATTTTTTTTTATTTGCTTGTTAACCAGTGATTCATGTCCATTAATTTCCAAAACATAAATCATATCTATATTCTTCAATTGTTCAGTCAAAGACAGTTTTTTTTTGTGTTGGCGAACTCAATTTTTCCTGAATTTTAGCTTTTTGTTTTAAACCATGAACTGCTATAGAAGAAAGGTAAAGTACCAAAATCATCAATTTCTTAATAAATGGGTGGATTCTGGTTATTTTTTAACAATTTTCTTATGAAAATGGTATAAAAGCTTTCATGTTTCTCATTTTATGCTGTAATTATGTAAATTGCTAAAATTATTTCAAAGTGTGTAATTAAAAGTAACATTTACATTATAATTGTTTTCAGGGTTTCTAAAATTGACCATTCATGTGTTCCCAATGCTGTTTTTCATGTAAATGGTGTTTCAATAACAGTTCGGGCACTTCGAGCCATTAAAAAGTCTGAGAAGGTACGTTTTTTATTGTAGGAAATTTGTACTTTGAAAAATACTTGAAATAGATTTTTTTTATCTAGATGGACAAATTGTCTATTTAAAAGTGGAATCAAATGCGAAAAAAAAAAAAAAAATTGTCCATCTAAATCCTTAAATTCAGTTTCACAATCACTAATATTTTCAGGCAATTTCTGTTCAACATTATTTTTTCTTCTATATATATACTTTTAATAATTGGAGTGTTTGTCAAATTAATTGCCATTGCAGTTTATAAAATATTGAATAAACTGAACATGCTCTCTAAATCCAGGCCTCGGAAGTAGTCTCTTTTCTAGCTATTAGTATCTATTTTTTCTAAGTGTCTTTAAAAGTATCTTTTTTCAGGCCAAAGTCTCTAAAGTTTCTTTTTTTTCACCAGCACAGCTAACTTTCGCCGAGATTTCACAAGAACATTGTTGGCAAATTAAGAACTTTTTTTCTCATGCAATTACATATCTTTCAATTTTCTAGCGGTGATGTTACGGCTCAAAGCTGCGGGATTGCAGCGTTTTGTTTGGTAATTTTCAACGGGTGCTCGTAATGACATCAGTGTCCACCCATGGGGGGGGGGGGGGTAAAATCTGGAAAGTCAGGAATTGTACTTGGTTTTTTTAGCCCTGGGAAAATCGGGAATTATGCTTGAATTTGTTGAAATTCTGGTGTGCGCAGGGAAATTTCGCCACTTTCTGCAAGTTTTGAATTATATAGATTTATGAAGATAAGCTTTTTGTATCGTTTATTTCGAGGTTTAGCGATCAGCCAATTTTTAAAAAAAATTCCCACTTTCCCACATTTCAGATTTGCTGGTTTCAAGAGTTTTCTATTTTTCCGCAAATGTCCAATTCCTTCAAAGTTACAAGATTTGTCTTTTTCTCTTAAGATTTATAATTTTGAATTTTTAAAAGTTATTTGCTATATAGGTTTTTATGGTTCTCCGTTTGTTTGCTGATTTTCAAAGATTCTCGATTTTTCCGTATTTGCAGTTAGCCTAGATTTATTATTTGGGCGCAATTTAAGATTATGTGATATGCAAGTTTTTTTGGTTTGTTTATTTTCAAGAGTTCAATTTTCCGATTTTTGAAGATGCACGATTTAAATATTGCTTATTTGTGATTTTGTCGTTTTTACTGATATTTGAGGATTTTTTTATTTGTCGATGTTCAAGGTTTCACGATTAAGCGATCTTCGAGTTTTGTTGTAATTTGTCTATTTGTAAGGATAAGTGATTTTTTGACTTCAAAGTTTTGAATTGCAGTACAAAACAACAAGTTTAAATATAAATTTTAATATTAAATATAAAAATTCAATTAAAATTTGAAGATTAATTTCGATTTGATTACACTAAGATGTCTTCAAATATGAGTTATCGGCCAGTACAATCCAATAATGCTTCCCGATTTGCTTATTTTGCTTCTTGGAATTTTCATGAAATTCACCAATGAGGTCGCATTGCTTCATAATGATTGACAGTTTTTTGCCTATGTTGATCGGAAGAGCGTCTCGTTACTTTTGTAACTCCGGTTCAGGCCAAGTCGGACCAACCTTAATATTTTCCGCTGATCAAGTGTTCGTCAGTTATGTGACCTTGTTAGGTATAACAAGAAGAGCTTGATTTTTTTTCGCTTTTTAAACTTTTTTTTGCCATTTTTTCTACTTCGGCTTATATTGTGGTTTTTGATTTTAGACAAGTTTAAGTAAAAAAAAAAACAATCTGAATATGGCCAAAATACAAAAGTGTCCGGATTATAGAACATTATGGGTGTTTGGTTCTGAACTGTATTAGCCAATTTCCGAAAATTCGCTACATTACTGATGTTTAGTTTTACGTTTTATAAATTCATAATTTATGGATTTTCAAGGAGTCGTTAATTGCAATTTCTGATGAAAGTTTTTTTTGCAAAACGCTGATTACTATAGTCTACTTTTAGTCTCTATTTTTTATTCGAAAGTATCTTTAGTCTATTTTTTTTAGAGCATTCCTAGTTCTGAGGCCTGCCGTACAACCATCTTTTTTGATTTTAAACCCACTACAATAATACACAAATGTCATTCCCCTTTAGGCCTGGGAGGCATATTACATCCTAAATTAAAATAATAAATATAACTTAGTAAAGGACATGGCCAACACTTCATTTTTTTCTACTGCCTGGACCACAATTATTAAATTTTCTTGGGTTTTGGTTGTCTATTTTTTCATTGTTTGTAGTTATTTTTTTGCAACATTGGTTTTTAAATATATTTTTATTGTTATAGTTGGTGAATTAGCATTTTTTGTTATTTAATTATTGTTTTTATGCTCTGAAGTTGAAACGTTTAAGTCCCGAAAAATATGTATGTTTTTTAAGATGTTTTAACTTTTCATATGCGTTTGGGAATCTTTTGCTTGTTCAAAAACTTTTTTTATCCACACCGTTTTTTTTAAACCTTTTTTAATATCTACAAATGAATTGTCAGATAACGTCTGCCTCTAATCATGAAGGTCCTGGGCAAAACCCATTATCTGAAAATTTATTATTGTTGGGTGGAATTTTTGCTGACAACCTCAAAACAATTAAATTTGCTGAATTTTTCTGTGTATGCTTGCACAGTAAAAAAATTATCATTGTCTGTTTTATACACCATTCTTTCTAGAAATAACGATGAAAAATGCTTGATTCCGATCTTCAAGACGAATGTTATTCGAAAAAATTATACAGGCAAGTAAAAAACATACATTTTTGCCCATTTCCAAGCTGTTTGGATATCAGGGTTGCCACTGGCTACTAAAAAGCAACTAAAAGCGACTATTTTCAAGGGGTAGGCGACTATGGCAACTATTTTAATAAAAAAGTGACCAAAAACGAGTATTTTAAGCATTTTGGCGACTATTTAGCAACTATTTTCAATTTCCGCGATATATTTTAGCTTGTTTTCCGCGATATATTTTAGTTTTGGTACAACTAATAATGTGCGGGAAAAATTTTCTTTGTTGACAGTGACGTCGTATGTGGTCACATGACCATCCACCTGTGGTCTGACTGACTTTCAGGAGAAAAAGTAGTTTGACTGGTTCTTTCACCCTTGTGTTTTACAAAAATATTATTTTGGATATTTCGATTTCGAAACTTGTTTTGACTCTTTATAAAACGGAACTTTAAACGTATTTTGAAGAACTCGGAAGTTTAAACGTGTTTTGAAAAGTTGCCATAAAAAAAGTTACTCATTTTATTTATATTTTTAGCAATTTCTGAAGTTTGCACCGCAAATGAAATTAAAGAGAACCAAGTGTCTACTTTTTTTAAAAAAAATTTTTATAGTGATACGGCGATTTTAAAATATTCAGGATATGTTTTGTCTCATATCCTGAAATATCTTTATGAACGATTATTTTTATGATATCTCATCATAAAAATAATCGTTCAAATTTGGGCGATATTAAACAAACGGGACAGAAAACGAAAGTGCAGAAATTTTATAATTAACCTAGAATTTTTACTTTTTTTTAAAAATATTTTTCTTTTACTTGCGGTCATTTTTCTAGGGAAATGAAACGGAAAGTCCAAAAGTAAAAAAAGTATCAAAAATTCCTACTGAATAACTGACAAAATTTTATGTATTTTTAGTGTCATTATTCATTCCAAAAAATTAGAAACATAATTATGATCAGAAGCCGTTTTACATAATACAATTTAATCTAATTATTCCAAATATAAAAATATTATAGTTGCAAAATAATTTTGGACAGTTTTTATTCCGTTGTTCGTTTCGTCGTCTTTGTCCTAATATCGTTCTTTTTACGATGTGTAATTTATTGTATTGTAATCTGTAGAATAGTTTTTTGTAAATATTTAAAAATTACTAATTATAAAATATCTTAAATATTAGATTAAAAATTATTAGAATAAAGATTTCATTGCGCATTTAGAATGAAACCGAAACAACCGATGAAATCACGAAAGGCAAGACCGATCTACAACTTAAGTTTTAAACTCAAAAATTATCTACCGTATATATTAGCCGAGAAATTTTGGACAAAAAAAATATGAAAAGAATTCCCTATCCTAAAACTAAATTTCAATAAAACTTAAGATTCAGATGCTATTTTTAAAAAATAGACACAAAAGCAGTTAAATTCTGAAGATGAAATAAGATTAGTATCTATTTCCGATATCTGCCAATGATGCCTAATTGTTAGTTCGTGGTGTGATGCGTGCTTTTCATAGTGTAGCTTTGGTACAGGGCAGCTCTGTCAACCAGCTTCAAATGTAAAAAAAAAAAAAAAACTTAACCGGTGACCTTGGCCCCACGGCACAGCGCTGTTTGTGGCTCTAGTATTCTTAAGTTGAGCTAAGTAGCAATATTGTTATGTTCGTACTATATCATAAATCACAAAATAAATTTTTAATTGTAGTATTTGTTGTTTATTTAAATACTTTTCAGTTTTACTAGATTCTTCAGGGTATATTTCCTTAACCCTAAATGGCAATATATTTTCGTTGAAATATCTTTTTTACAGATACTGGCAACTATTTTTTGCTACTATTGTTTTGATTTCAGGCGACTATTTTAGCAACTATTTTGGGTATTTTAGGCAACTAAAGCAACTATTTTAAAACTAAAAGTCAGTGGCAACCCTGGGATATTTAAATGTTAGTTTGCTGCATTTTGGAAGCAAAAATTAAAAATGACTCATTGAAAAATAAGCTTACGTTGCAATTTAACTTTTATTCTCTGTCTCTTGTCTCTATGTCTCTTGTTTGCATAAAAACTTTAGTTTTTTTTCATTATCCCTAGATAACTATAGCATACACTCGTATGGTATCCTACGAATTTGGTGCTTATCTTTCACATGAGTATGCGAAGAAGAAGTTCAAGGAAAAGTGCTACTGCAGTGATTGTTCACAAATACCTGGAGTAAGTTTACTTAGTCAAATGCAAAATGATTGTAATATCTGACAAGTCCAGGAGAAAAACCCTTTGATTGATTTGGAATCTTCCTGTAATCTGGTCTACTTGGCGGACATTGGCGACAGGAATCCAGTTTCTCTCTTGATTCTTCTCTAGCGGTACAAATGTGTTACTCGTTTCCAGTTATCTGAATGCTCATGTGAATCAGGGTTGCAGCTACAGAAGAGTCAAGTGGAAACGGTTCCTTACCAGTTAAGGCGATAGTATAATGTCGCAAAAAGGCCTAATGCAGGAAGATTACTAAGCAATGAAGAGGTTTTTCCCGTGTACTCTCCATCTGTAGTTTTCAAGAGGGCTTTTTCATTGAAGTCTTTGAAAGTTACAAAATAAGCTCTTAAAAGAGTTGCAAGTTACTTAAGTGGTAAAAGAGCTATTTTCTGCACTGTTTTACACTATGCTAATTTTTAGCGAAAAAAAATATGCATAGAACAATGTAAGTAACTTTTAAACGAGGAAAATGTTATAGAACCCCTACTTGCATCAATATTTACCTAGTTAATCACAAGTGTTTCATGCAAAATTTTATACAATAATCATTTGCAAATAAAAGTGTCAATGAATATTTGATTCTAAAAATTAAATTTGTGAAATAGATCATTATGGATCCGGAAAATAATGAAAAACAGGGGAAATCTTAATTTTTAACGTACTTCAAGAGGAAAATATTGAATCATGATTTAAAGAAGCTATAACAATAATTTTTTCAAAATTTTATTTGTTAAAAGTTAATCAATTTTAAACATCTAAATGCAAGCTAATTTAGGTAATTATTTCATAAATTTTTTGGAGTGAATTTATTGTACATGTTTCGTTAAATTAAACAAATTATTAATTCTTCAAAAGATATCTTCCAAATTCCCATACCAAATGATTTAATTTGTAACTTTGTTTCAGGAATCCAAATTAACAAAAATTTTAGATGCGTCCAAAGCTGCAGACGTCTTATTGGACACGGAGAAGGCATTAAACGCTTTTTCCGAATATGGGCACATAGAATGTCCAAGTTAGTATATTTTGATTGCATACTAGCACAAGATGTTACATATAAAAATTAAATTGCTAATAGTAATCTGTTGCCAGGAATTGTCTAATCTAATCTTTCTGTGATTTCAGGGTTAATATTTCCCCTAATTACAGTTCTAAGCAGTTACAGCTTTTTTTTACTTAATGTAATCTAACTGAACTCAATTGGGAACAACCTATATGTTTTTCAGATTCAACTGGGGATCAGTTAAAACAGAAGCAAATCTTCGAACGGCTTTGCTCAATCGCCTTTTGAATTTTAGTCTTAATTAATACATTTGAACCCCGTTAATGTGAACTCCAAGAGAGCATAGAAACATTTTGTGTTAACCATCAGGAATTTTTTTACATTGAACCATTGAATAGTTAAAAAAATAACATCTTTCTAACGTTTTATTGTAATACACTAATAATATCAGTGTACAATTAGTACTTCAGTTAATAAAGTTCTTTTGGAGAATTCATTATTGGTTCATTACTTTAGAAAAGTTGGGAAAACTTTTAAGGAACAGCAATTGGATTAAAACGAATTAATCATGGGAGATCTCCTGATTTTCTCAGAAGTAGAAGACATTTTATTTTTATAATGTTCGTTTGCCCCTTTTTTTCATATTAATTTTGTTTCAGTTGTTCTTTGAATTACTAAGGAAAAAAATTCTAATTCTGAATTTTTTTGTTCGAGTTAAGCGTGATTTCGCCTTTGAAGATTTTTTTAGTATTACCTCAAAGCTTATAGGCCAGGAAAATGCTTTCAGGTCATTATAAGCGAAATTTTTTGTTAAGCGAGTTCGCGTTAACGAGGTTCGACTGTACTAATAATTTCGTACTATTATTTAACATTCAGAGACTCTTCTCTATTCAAACGCTATTGAAGCATAATATTTATGTACTCTCTCTCTCTTGTAGAGGAAAGATACATTTGCTGTAAAACCAATAATACCCTACTCTGCTGTAAGAAGTAATTAAAATAGGGGTGTGCAACACCACACAACTTTCAATTTCCGCTCAAGAAATCAATAAATACATTTAAGGTAATTATATAACTTATAAGGTAATTTCAATAACTTTAAACATTTAATGCTGTCTGACAGGTAGTGGGTACTCGTGTACCAAATTTGAAGTTAAAGTATATAGCTTTTTTTGTTTTCTGGCAATACCTTCAAAACCAAAAACGTTCTTTGGCAACTCCCCCTTGCGCAATTTTCTAAAACCTTGTCATGACGTCTGACAGGTATTAGCAGCTTGTTGACCAAATTTGAAGTCTGTAGCTCGATTAGTTCAAGCTGTAAAGGGGTTTCAGACACAGAAACTGACCAATGTGTCTGAAACAATTTTTAATTTCCTGGGAATTTAAAAAGTTTTCAAGGTAACACTAGACCATTTAATAAACGAATGAAGTCCTTGTTACTTTGGCACTTGTTATGCAAGGCTTCTTTAGGTATAGTTTAATATATTTTTAATTCACGTCGATAAAACCTGGAATATTCTTAAAATTATCTGGAAAAGTCAGGTAATTTGGTTTTCCAACTTCTGTGGCAACCCTGTTTCTATTCATGTCTAAAGCTTAAAAAACATTAATATGAACATTCATGTATAATGTAACAGCTTATTTCGGGAATTAAGTATACTGCTTAAAAAGTTTTTTTTATGCGTACAATTACGCATTTTAGTTTCTTTCTAGCTTTTTTTTTTGCCAAACTCATGACTGATCATGTAATTTAACAGTAATCTTTTTATTGTGATGGCTTGACTGTGACTTTGTGCCATAGATCCAGAGTACCTTATGCCTCGCTGCTACTTGAAGGATCTTCTCAAGAGGCAGGATGAGGCTCTCGGCAGGACCCACTTACGTCGCATGCAGTTATTGTCATTATTGTACCCACTGGAGTACCAAGAAGATTCCATGGAACATATGATACCCAAGGAAGAAATGATAGCAGGATATGAAGAGCTCACCGAATCTATGAAGTGAGGATATTTTACTTTAGGGGGCAATATTATGAAAAGTGCCAATTTACAGTGTGATATGCGTTTCAGATATGACGACGAAATTAAATTTTTTTATATCAATCATCTATTAAATCTTCAAAATATAGCTGAATGCTATGCGAAAAGTCTTAAGCTCATGTTTACGAAACAATGGTAACAGAGTTGAAGAGCTTAGTGAAAGAAAGTGCTAAGTGACAAAAAAGCAATGAACGATAAAATGAGCTTTAAAGTTTTTAGTTTGTTCTCAGATCTGTTGAAAAAGGCACTTGCAAACCGTAAAAAAATATACTAAACTTAAAGTTTATGAAAAAGGGGAAACTTGTTGTCTTTAAAGAAGTTAGTAATATGTTCATTTGCACAATAATCTTAATTTTTTTAATGTCACTTAGCATGTTCTTCCACTTAGCTCTTCGATTGTGAATGTGTGTAGTTCTATAACAAATAGAAGTTTTCTAAACGTTTCCGATATGACTAATTTATAAGAAAACAGGGGGGGGGGGGTAATTTATTTTTTGTATTGTCAAACTGGAAATAGTGTTGGCTTCTTCAAGTCCATGAAAGTATGATTTTATATTTAAAAAATATTATTTATTATTCAATGTTAATTATTTTAGGGCTACTTTAAAGTATGGCTGAGATACTTTAAAGTGTGCGTATTTTAAAAAATGAATTATGTATTCTTACTTTTTTTATCACTTAGCATTTTTTAAGTTGCAGCATGAAACTTAATAAATAGTTTATGGGGACAATTCATTATTCAATGATGTTTTTAGTCTGGAACTAAGTCGGTTCGAAAGTTGATGTTAGGTTGTGACTTGCATATTTTACACCTTATTGCATTCTTCAGTCAAATTTGTATAAAAACATGATGAGGAGAGTTGACCAAAGGCTTTAAATAAAGTAGTTTTTATTCCAAAGTATATTTGTTATGACAATATAAATCGAATAAGATATCTTTGCAAAACAAGCATCACAACATGTTACCGATTTGACTTGAAAACTTCAAAATCTTTCCCAGTACAAAATAAAGCAAAATGTTATGATTTTATTAAAAATTTAAAGATAAAGTGTCTTTCCCAAGTAAAAAAATGATTTAAGAGGCATTTTTAAAATATTTTTTAAAAAGTTTCAAAATAACTTTCCTAATTGACATTTAGATCTTTTTAATAATATTTTTTTAAATCGGTTTTCACAAAAATTAACCCTTTTCCTAATATTGAACATTTAGAGTCCTTTTTTAAATAATATTTTTTTTTAAATCTGTTTTCACAAAAATTAACCCTTTTCCTAATATTAAACATTTAGAGTACTGAATGAACAAACACCTTGAGGTTAGAACGATAAATGTAAAATCAACCAAAAAAAAACAGTGTCCCAACTTAAAATTCGGAAAACTTTTATTATAAAAAACTTTATTAAAACTTTATAAACGGATATTTTGCATTGTCCTTGTTCCCACGAATATTGCTTTGACTGGAGTGGAGGCTCTCTGCTTTCCAGAGAATACTCGCTAGTCCGGAAAGTCCCAGCGGAAAGTCCCTTGTAGCTGCCACTCCTGAACTCCTCGACGCAACAGCCCATTAGTGGGCCAAGGCCTGCTGTGCCCAATTCAACTTTCGTGACCAGGGGCTCTGGGGTGCCAGGCATATGTCCCGGTTAGGTGGTCAACCTCACACGGTACCCTAAGTGTTAAGTTCCCAAGCATGCTTGGTCCCCATTTTATCGACCCCACTTAAGGAATAAAAAGTTGAGTGAACCTCATCCGAGATTCGAACCCCGGATCTGTGGACAGCAATGCAAAATACTACCACTGCAACACAGAGCCATCCAGAGAATACTCGCGTCCAAGCAAGACAGCAGAAAGTCCCTTTTTAGCTTCCCCACTACGTTCATAACATAAAAAGTTGAAGGTTTTATAATCTTTCAGTCCGTCCGTCTGTCACCCACTTTCATAGCCCAAACTACAAATGCTACAGGTAAGTGTGATACATCAAAAAATTCAGCACATCAAAATTATAAGACATTGAAAATCTCAGGAAAAAAAAACTGTATTCAAAGTACTTCAATTATTAAAAACAAACCTACAAAATTTAATGCTCTTTTAAAAAGCATAAGAAGCCATTTTTCTTAGAATTAATTTGCCATTCACAACAATCGCTTGAGAAACTTTATTTCTTTGAAATTAATAAATTAAAAGAAATTTTTACAACATAGATCAGTTTAAAAAGACGTCAAATATTTTTCCCAAAGAGATTCTTTGATTGTAATGTTTTGATAATGAATTGTTTGAAATGTTTTACGTCTATTTAAAAGCCAGAAATATTATGCATCTATTTGTTCTTTGAATATAAATTAATTTAGCAAACAATAAGAAATAATTATTGAATTTTCAAAAAAAATATTTTAAACTAGCCAAATTTAGTGTCTAAATGTTTAATATCAAATTAATACTGTGTTTGGCACTTTTTTTTTTCCTGTTGAACACAAATGTTGTGTTTAGGCGGGCTAAGTGACAGATTCTGTTACAAACCTACTTGTTATTGCTCAAACTGAAACTGGGATACTTGTGGCATCACAATTTGGCAAGTAAATATGTCATTTGTTACTAATTAAAAATACATAAAACAAGATTTGACTCTTTAGTGTTTTATTATAGTACATTTGCATCTGTAGTATTTACAAAATTGTGTTTTCGTTTCATGCAAAAAAACACATAAAAATCAGCTTGCTGTTGAGTGGTTAAAGATGGGTTCTGCTTGCAGCAATAACTCTCACGAGATTTATTAGTTGTAGTAGGCTCTTTCTGTCTTGCGTCTACTTTACTTGAGTATCTGAATTTACCACCATATTTTGTGTAATTGCCTTAACTCTGAATGTATACTGTTACTGACATCAAACACAATATTTTATTACAAATTGATTATTCTTTTACAGGGAAGTGTGGGGAGACTATTATTTTGAATTGTTTCCATATTACAAGAAATTAGCACTTCTCAATGAAGACCTAGACAATCAAAAAGAAACCAAAGCTTATAGTTATAAAGTAATTTTCATTTTGATACTCCTTTCAAGCAACGTTTTTTTATATGTTGTTAAAATAAGAATTTTGTCTGTTTAAATGAGTTATTGTAATAGATATTAAATTTCTAGGTTGTGTCTAATTTTCTTAATCACTATTCGGGTTCAAATGGTTGTTAAAAAAGTCCAATTCAAATAGGTTAATATTTGAAGGTATAATTTGTACCTTAAATGTCCAAAAACTTGCGATTTTGACATTCATCCACTTCACTGTAAAACTTTTCATAAAACGTTACTCTATAACACTGTTGGATTAGCTCAATGGAGTAACGTTAAAACATAAAATGGTGTAAACTTATACCAAAGCTAATTAACTCTACATTACAAAAACCGAGTATGGTTAAACCCTCAAAGCAGTGTAAAGAAAAGAGGGCACCACAGCTGCCTCCATATAGTTTTGAATCCAAATAAAGTTAGTCCTAAGGCAAGACTTGACCTTCCAATTCTTGAATAACAAGGATGTTTCTTTACTAACTACTCAATGTGAGCTAGGTAGAACTATCAACTTTTATTTTCTTAATATTTTTTTTATTCACAAAGTTTATGTTTGTGCATGAGTGTATCATACAAAAAAAACTTAGGTTGTTGTATTCAAAATGGCACAATATTAAATATATGTGTGTTATGTGAAAAGATTTTTCTAACAATAAATTCCTAATAATTTTTTTAAAAACATTTTATAGGTTTGGCGTCTGGAATCTGTTATTTATGGAAGTTGTTTTAATGACGGACAGTGGGAAGATGAATTAACGGAGGACGATTTCCAATATCTCATGGAAAAAATTAGTGTGGAATAAACTGCATGAGCATCAGTGAAACTTAAACAAAAACAACAATTTTTTAAAACTTTTTATATTTTTACTAATATATATTTTTCTTAAAAAAGTCTGGTACCAGATGTGAAATTTTATTTAAAAAAATTAACAATGAATGACGAATGTTTAAAGTATTAATCAATGTCAATCCAACTATGTACATGGAATATTCTTTATTAATTCATCTATATATTCCCCTTGCTACTTAAAATATTTTTTTAATAAATAGCTTTTAATGTGTGTTTATTTGTTTTATAATTTTACTGTTTCTTGTTTATTATTCAGGTTATGTTTTACAGAGTTTCCGCGCATATGAAAAATCATGAATTTTGACATTGGGTAAATGGGCAATTTTACCATAATTTTTAATTTTATATCCCTTGGGCATAATTTTTGAAAAAATTAATATTTCTTTTCATTTTTTTCGTATTATATTAATAGACTGGTCCTTATACAGTTGCAAAACAGAATTTTAAAGCAAAGAAACTCCAAAAAAATTTTAGGTTACAAAACAATACATAATTCCTTACTGTCCGATATCCCAAATGTCAAATTTTTAGTTTAGTGCTCAAACTGACACATTGTTGAGCTAAAAATTACATTCATTTGGATTTTAAATTGAACTAATACTATATCTTAACAAATCCTTTCATAAAATTTTGGCTTTTAATATTTATAATGTGTATTTCTCTTCTCCTAACTTTGTCCCTGGGTTTTGGTATATTCACTGACCTCATTGCTAAAGTGGTGAAGAGAGGCACTGGATGGAGCTACAGTGATTCTTCAATCATGAAAACTGTACTGCATAAAACTCACATTTCAGTTAGTAGCCGCATTTTTTTTTGCTATACTTTATCAATAAGCCCAAAAGTTAAAAAAAAACTCAGTAAAATGAGCTGCGTGGCTTTATTGCTTTCCTTACAGTCACCCAGAGTTAAGGTTAATTTTTGCTTGATAATTGAAATTTGTTTCCTATAAATATGTTTAATGGAGTATAAGAAGTAAAAAGATCCATTTTTATTAAACTGGAGTTAGTTTCAACACAAAAAAGACCAGAAAACATCGTGAATTTCCTTACCTTCCGTTCTTTAGCGTCGCAATGATCTAGGGATGGAAAACCGAAACCAGTTTTAAGACTAACCGGTTTTTTGTGACTTCGGTTTCATTGGAAAATAGTTATTTTCATAAGGCCGGTTTAGACCGGTTTCTTTAAAAACTGCCATCCCTTATTATTATTGTTTGTTTACAAATGAGCTTTGTACAACTTTGTTTCGTAGTTAAGTTCTATAACCATTATAAGCTATTTTTCATACATTTCAAGTGACTTTGAAAAAATAAATTTCAAAAGTTTTTTGTACCTGAAATTAAAAATTATGGTAGAACTGCCCAAATTTTGTCATGAAAAAGTCATGAATTTGAGAAAAAAAAAACGATCAAAAATCAGGAAAATTGGTTTATATGTATGGGTTTTTAAAGATTTTATAAGGGCTTTTCGTATCGCCGAAGTTTCGCGACTTTCGTATCGACGGATTTTCGCAATTTTCAGATAGCCGGATCTTTGAGATGTTCTGATAGCCGAAATTGCGTGATTTTCGGGTTACCGCAATTTATGATGGTAGAAAAATCGGATTTCAACGATTGTACATTCACTTGAAATTCCGGTGATAGGAGGGGATTTTAAAGTAAGTGCCTTAATTTTAACCTATTATTTAAAAATAAATTTGTCTAAATAGGGTTTTTTTGTAATTTTGGTTTAACTGGTGTTTTTTAACGTTTTTTTAATGCATGCATAAGCTTTTATTCTATGAACACATACTGCTGAACACATACTCCATTGCCTCGGTTTGACGTGGAAGGACATGAACGACGACCCACTTTTATTTTTGAACTTTCTCAGGGTCACAAACATCATGGAACTGGTCTAATTTTGACGCAGGGATATGTAAAAAAAAAGCTTTTATTAGAAAAGAAGGAATGTAATTGAAGTATAAAGCACACATATCAGAGAAGAAAAAGCTCTGGAATAATTAATCAAAGAAAAATTTAATACGTAAAGCACTATTTTTCTACAAAAGATTTGCATAAACGAAGAAAAATTGTTTCACTTTATTAATATATATTTAATACGTAAAGCACTACTTTTCTACAAAAGGTTTGCATAAACGAAAAAAAATTGTTTCACTTTATAAATATAAAAGATTTTAAAATCATTTTATGGTATAAAAATTTATTTTTTAATTAAATTATTGCACTTGCACATCAAACCTAGCCAATATGAAAATTCTCCACTAATAAATAATTTACTATGTCTGTGTTGTCAACGTTCGAGTTGCCTTAATTTGAATTTTATTTTTATTTGAGATGCGATTTATGGAGTCATGAAAATTTGCTAATAACTTAGTCATGAATTTGGGACTTTTCATTTTGGTAGAAGCCCCGGTTTTAGATTGACATGACTGTGATGGTTTTGTTATGTATAACATAAGGCTTATTTGCCAAATAAAATATATCAACTTTTCCTTAGGCTAGGTAACATTCTTCAAATTAAAAAATTGGTTTTTTTAATTTATCAATTTGTACCTAGGTTTCATTATACACTACTCTATTTTGGTTCTAATAGTAATTTGGTTACATTTTAAGAAAGTAATTGCCAAATTTAATCATAACTTGCATTATTGTTTGGTGGTTGAAAAGCGTTTCCTTATGACGTGACGTCACACTCCCTAAACTGCGATTTCATTGGTGGTTTCGTTTTCTTTAAAAAAAGTGTTGAAACAGCTCATTGATTTAAAAAGGTCACGCGATCCGAACTGCGATGCCATTGGTTGTTTTGTTTTTGGTGGCAAAGTGTTGAAACAAGCCCATTGATTTTTGTTTGCGTTTTTCTTCTTTTCTACGGGGTATTTGAAAAAAAGAAAACATACTGGTCTAATATTTTTTCCATCGAATATTTTTTTTAGTCATATACCCTATTTATAAGCACATTTGTGGTTTTGTTATTGGGCCGACGATGTTAGATTAAAATTGCACTAATTAAAGTGAAAGGGTACTGTTCAGTGTTCAGGTCTCGAATGTATCACTCGACCAGGGTATACATTTTCTTGGTATCCACAGGGGGGTGCGAAATTCTCCTGACCCACTACGTTTGATTGGAGCAGGTTGTTTCGTGAGGAGGTTCATAAGCCCCACCCACTGATAGCCAGCTTAGTTTAGCTGTTAGTGAGATTTTAGTTTCGGAATCACTAGGGAAGGGTCTTAACGCAAAAATCGCTTGAGGCGAAATCCCGCTTAACCCGAACAAAAAATTTAGGATGTGACTTTTTTTTCCTTAGTAATTCAAAGTTTCGAATAACAAATTAAATGAAACATAATAAAAACGGTAACGAACATTCTAAAAATAGTCTTCTACTTCTGAGAAAATCATGAGATCTTCCATGATGCGTCAATTTTAATCCAATGAATGATTCGGCAAGTATAGGATAATGATCCATTACGTCATGAAAAGCGTAGGCAGGACCTGTTCTTCCTTAAGGCCCGGCCGGGCCCCTAAATTTCAGTTTCTATCATGCTAACTGCTGTAAATCCCAAAAATATCAGTAAACTAAAAAAAAATCTGATACTCCACTTTGTTGTTTTGCTCAATTTTGACTGAGAAATTGACCTAACGTGATTATGTTTTGATCGATGTAACGAATATATTTTTAAGGAACCCTATAAAATTGTAGCAACAATTTGATACATTGGTTATATATAGCATCATCATTACTGGAAATCATACATAACACATTTTCCGTAAAGGGGCCCCGAAAGTAGGTTGTGCCTATAGTCTGCGAGATTTCCTAGAACAGGCCCTGAGCGTGGTGTTTTCTTTTCAGAGGTTAAAGGTAAAGAACATATGAAATTAGAATTGGTTCGCATTTAAACTTATCGATTTTCATTCAAAATATATAAAAGCAGCAGTCTAGAAACAAAACAATATGGAAACACTAGTTCAACGTAAAAAAAATTCTGACGGTTAACATGAAATTCAGTTATCACGAATGTTTCGGTGCTCCCTTCGAGTTCGTGTTAACGGGGTTCGACTGTACAACTAACAACGTATGAAGTATTTTACAACTTGGTCTCCACGTTATTGACTTTTGGAGTAATTAACCTTTGAATTTGACCTTGAACATTTTTTTTTAAATGATTAACTGTGAGATCCTTTAACTACCAAAGCTAAAGGTCACTCATGATGTTTAATATTTTTTGTGGGTCACATTTGGCTTTAGCAAATTCTTAGGCAGAAACGAGACAAAAATCAACGAAACGACCTTGACTTTCAAAACCATGAGTGATACTTATCAAACTAATTATGCTGATATGTACCTAGTATCAAGTAGTATTCATATTTAAAAAAAATCATGGGTCACTCATGGCTTTAGAATGAAAATGATGATATCATGTACACCATTTATTCGTGATCTCGAACTTTGACCTTCTCTCAAGGTCAATAAGACGGATTTAAGAAAAACTTAATTTTTTTTCTTACCTTAGTGCAAATAACATATCCTGAAAGTTTTAGGAAAATTGAAGGTATTATCGACTATCATAAGTTGTCCCCTTTAAAACAAAGAGGTTTGTAACAGAATCTGTCACTTTGCCCGCTTCCATATATTTTTGTTCAAGAGGAAAAAAGGCGCCAAACACAGCATTAATTCTATATTAAACATTAACACGCTAAATTTGGCTAGTTTCATTTATTTTGTTTTGAATATTCAATAGTGTTTTTTAAATGAGCATTCAATTTTGCAGTTTTTTAAATAATTGAAGTACTTTGATTCTAGCTGAATTTTTTGACGTAATACAAACACACTTGCCTGCAGAATTTGTAGTTTAGCTATGAAAGTGGGTGACAGATGGACAAACAATGATTATAATACCTCCCACTTTTTACGTTATAAACGTAGTGTGGAAGCTAAAAAATGACTTTTGAAAGGATAATGCTATCACTGATTCCTTTTGTACATTCAAACCAAACCTTTAAGAGCTAATACAGCGCGTCCCAAAAGTTTATAGACAGCTGTTTTTTTCAAGTTAAAGAGAAGAATAAGCGAGTGTGAATGACGAAATAATTTATGCAAATATCTAAGAGAGTATTTCAAATAATAAAACGCTCAAACAACTGTGAGAGATCATAAATTTATTTTTAAAAAATAAAAACGAAAAAATGCTGTCCCAAAAGTTTATGGACAAAAGGTGTTAAGAGCTGTTTTTATTAATGAAAATATAAATTTGCATATTCTATTATTTGTACACGTGACGTAATAGCTTCCTGAGATAAAAACTAGTGGGTTGTTCCTTTTTTGATTCATTGCAAAGATGCCTGCCAACGTGCAATTTACGAAAAATGAAATTTTACAAATTCATCGTTTAAAAGCTCGTGGGATGAGAGTTGTAGATATTGCTAGAAGAATTAAGCGTAGCAAAGCTGGAATTTATCAAATCCTAGCGAAATGTGACATTTTCGAACCAAAATCTCGTCCTGGAAGGCCAAAAAAGACAACAAAGAGGCAAGACAGAGAAATTGTGAGACTTGTTTCGACCGAAAATTTGTCTGTACGATCTACAGCCAAAGAAATTACAGCTTCAGTATCAAAATCTACAGTCCACCGAAGGCTAAAAGCAAGTAAGTTTTTAAAATATCATAAAATGCGACGCACGCCAAAGCTTACAAAACGCCATAAGGATGCTCGAGTTAAGTGGGCAAGAAATTACATGCATTACAAAGACGAATGGCTAAGTATGGTTTTCAGTGACGAAAAAAAGTTTAATTTAGATGGCCCCGATGGATGGAAGTACTATTGGCACGATCTTCGGAAGGAACCAAGGTCCTTATTAAGCAGGCAACAAGGAGGGGGTTCAGTAATGGTGTGGGGAGCCTTCTCCTTCAACGGAACAACTGATATTGCTTTTTTGAAAGGACGGCAATATTCTGATGATTATCAAGGAACTCTTGAAGCTCACTTACTTCCATTTGGGGAGTTGCTAGGGGGAAATAAATAGGAATATCAACAAGACAACTGCTCCATTCATGTATCTAACTCCACTATGCAGTGGTTTAGACGCCACAATGTTAAAGTTATGGAGTGGCCAGCTTTAAGTCCTGACCTGAACCCTATGGAGAACCTCTGGGGAATACTTTCGAGGGACGTTTATGCAAATGGCGCCAATTTGCAACAGTTCAAGATCTAACGATGCAAATTGAACAAAGTTGGTTAAATTTGAAGCCCGAAATTCTCCAAACTCTTGTTTTAAGTATGCCTGATCGAGTTTTTCAAGTGATAATGAAGAACGGTTTAAAAATTTGAACAATAGTGCAAAATTAAATGGAAAAATGGACTTGTCCATAAACTTTTGGGACAACCAAATTTTAATTTTTTTCATTTTTCACTAAATCTGTGATGTTATGTTATTTGTGTACAGTACTAATATTGTATTGATATTTTTGATAATTAAAAATATAAAAAAATTCTTGCGAAACGTTTTCCTATTATAAAATTAAAAAAACACAGCAGTCCATAAACTTTTGGGACGCGCTGTATGTTAGTCAAACTTGCAACATTTTTGTAATTGATCTAAGACTAAACTGTTAGATGAAAAGAATAATAATAAGAGGACCCACCCAGTGGCCGAGGTTGATAATCAACAAGCCCTTCACCAAGAAGGTTCTTGGTTCTGTCCCTAGCGTAGCCATACTATAGACGTATTCGTGCTAGAAACCTGGGACCTATATCACATGCAAGGCAAGCGCCTTACCGACTGGGCACCCCCCACAATAACACCGATTTCAGGTAAGGTTAGGTTTAGAATTCGTCGCACCAGAGTTACACAAGGGCTATTGGCGAGGGGCATAGTAATTTAGAACCATAGTTGAGTCAGTGACAGAGCCGACAACCGAGTAGGCACAAAACGCAACTTTGAAGCGTGACATCATATGCAGCGTCAGGACTTGAGGATATTTAACGTGCACTTCCCCTACGCGGGGTATTATTCGGTCCTTTTTTGCTGCGCGGATTGTAGGACAGCAGTTATTTTGGCAATGTCCGGGCCCGAACCTGGGACCTGCCACGAGTAAGGTAAGCGCCTTACCGACAGGGCTCCCTATCTCCCACTGTCAGATATCCCTGACAGTTTCAAATAAATAACATATTTAACTTTCTATGACTCATACTTAAGGAGTGAAAATAGTTAAATCGACAAAGGAGATAAGCGTTTTACTTCCTAACATGTTCAACTTTCATAAAGTAAGATGTGTTTTCATGAAAATATATGTAAACACATGATGTTTGTTAAAATTCAACAAATAACTTAAAGATAGGTTGGTAGGTAGATAGATTGCGAGGGCTATTGGCGATGGTCATCATAATTTAGAACCACAGTCTAGTGATGTTTAGGTAGAAGGACAGCATAAGTGCCTAAACTCAACAAGGCAAAAATATTTCAGCTTTTTTACAAAATATTTTCTAATTTAGAAACTCAAATCAAAGAAGTTACACATTACACACAAACCATCCTCATTTTCAGGCATGGTAATCGATTTTTTTTTACAAAACGAAAGTATGTACCATAGCGATAAATTTCTTTATGTCATACCCTAACAAAACCATCATGGTCTTATCAATCAAAAATATAACCTGAATAATAAATAAGAAAAAGTAAAATTATAAAGAAAAAGTACACACATTAATAGTTATTTATTAAAAAATAATTTAAACGGCAAAATAAATACATAGGTGAATTAATAAAGAATATTCCAGGTACAAAGTTGTATTGACATTGTTTAAAGCTTTAAAAATTCGTCATTCATTGTTAGTTCTTCAATAAAATTTTACACATAGTACCAGACTATATAAAGAAAAATATAGTATTAATGGTTTAGTTTAAAAAAAAGGTTGGTTAAGTTTTACTAATGCTCATACAGTTTATTCCGCACTATTTTGTCTCAAGAGATATTGGAATTCTTCCTCAGATAAGGCATCTTCCCACCGGCCGTTATCGAAATTGAAACAACTTCCATAACTAACAGATTCCAGACGCCAAACCTATAAAATGTTTTTTTTAAAAATTAGCAATTTATTGTTAGAAAAATCTTTTCACATAATATACATATATTTAATATTGTACCTTTTGAATATAACAACCTAAGATTTTTTTATGATCAGGCACAATCATAAACTTTGTGAATGAAAAAAAATATTAAGAAAAAAAGTTGCTAGTTCTATCGAGAACGCATTGAGTAGTTGGTAAAGAGACGTTCTTGTTATCTAAGAATTGCAAGGTTGAGTTTTGCCTTAGGACTAACTTTATTTGGGTCCAAAACTTAATGAAGGCAACTGGTGCCCCTTTTCTTTATACAGCTTCGTAGGTGTGGCTCACCGAGTTGAACAGTTAAGTAAAAAAACTTAAAATAACCATCTGGAGTTACTTTGTGCAATGCACTACCCACAGCGACAGCACTAGCATCTGTGAAAAGAACTAGTTTAGCATCATGTTCCGGATGCGACAGTGGAACAATGTTAGCGATGCTTTGCTTGCACTTTGTAAAAGAGTCTACTAACAAATCAGTGCAAACAATATGTCCATTGTTTTTTTTACTACCAGATAATAAAGCATTAAGGTTAGCATGCAAGTCTGCTGCTTTAGGAAAAAAATCTCCGGTAGAAATTTAAACAGCCAAGAAACCTTCTTAGATCTTTAATAGTGCAAGACCTGGGGTAGTTTACATACAGCATCAACCTTGTGAGGTAAAGGTTTAATACGCTTATCATTAACCAAATGGCCTAAAAAGGCTAAATGGCCTAAAAAGGCCTAAAAGGCACTTTTACAGAAATCACATTTTGAAACATCCATTGTCAAACCATATTCTTTTAAACCTTTAAAAAACATTACGAATTTGCTTTAAATGTTCACTTAAATCTTTACTTGCAATTAAAATATCATCTATATAAGCAAAAACAATATCCAAGTCAAATAAAACTGTGTTAATAAACATTTAAAAAGTTTGTGGTGCATTGCAAAGTCTGTAAGGCAAAAATATAAATTAAAAATAACCGAACGGAGAAATGACAGCTTTTTTTCCCACATCATCTTTATGGTCAGGAATTTGGTTAAAAGCCCTAACTAGATCGATTTTTGTAAAGATTTGAGAACCATGCCAATTTTGACTTAAGTCCTGTAAGTTAGGGAATGGGTATTTATCTTTTTGGGTGCATAAATTCAAAGCTCTGTAATCGCCCGTGAGTCACCAATCAGTTATTTTTGGGAACCATATGCTGACTTCAGATCAGAAGGTTGCGTGTTCGATTCACGTCCGGGTTACCATTTTGTGGTTCCCCAAGTCAAAAAGTTAAGTAAAAAAACTTGTTTTAACAGAACATAATTTAATAAATAACAATTAATAACAGACATAAACTTAACTTATAGGAAACAAGATGAACTAAAAAAAACCTGAACCTAACAAAACTAGCCGTGGCACAACTCAGGTACAAAATAATAAACCCAAAAGGAGGGGGGGTGCACCAACAGAGTGGCGTGTGCTGTAATTATATAAAACACACAGCAAAAAAAGGTTAAGGTAACAGATTGGGTTAACCAGTTACAGTTCACATGTAAGGTGCACGCTCCAAGGGTTTAACCTTGTATGGTTTTTGTAGTGTAGTTATAAGTAACCTTGGTATAAGTTTACACCATTTTATGCATTAACGTTACTCTATAGAGCCAATAAAACAGTGTTATGCAGTAACGTTACATGAAAAGCTTTACAGTACAGTGGATGAATGGCAAAATCGCAAGATTTCGGACGTTTGAGGTACAATTTATACTTTCAAATATGAACCAATTTAAATGGGACTTAAAAATAAACACATATTTCACAAAAATGAGTACTGTTTTTTTTAAATCGATGAAAATTTCGTAAGCAATAAGTTGGTTGTGCATGATTTTAACTCTTTGATTTGCTTGTCCAATATTGAATTTCATACATTTTATGAAGAATAAGGACTTGAACTGACCCATATTTTAAGCTAAACTGAGGAGCTTTAAAAAATCCATTTTCAAACAAAGAAATTAGGAAAATTGAGAAAATTTTAACTTTTGGACCGGAACAGTGAGAGAAAATCATACACCTTGTGGCTCTAACACAACTTGCCAAGTGGAGTGCCGAGTTGTGTAGTGTTAACCCAAGTTCACAAGTTACCACCAAGCAAATTGTAAATAAGAAACTGAAGAAATGTAACTTTCTAATATATGTAAATTTCTAGATCAATATAAGACGAGTGCTGCCCTTGTCTGAGGGCAGACCTCGGTACTGTTTTTCAGCGCACTAAGCGTGATCGTATAGATGTATTACTACTTTTAAGTTTGTTTTGTTAGGTAAATAAAAGTTTGTTTACATAAATAGTTTTATTTACTTGGACCAGTTAGTTCACCTCTACAGTGGTGACCATCAGGACGTGTGTTTCATCGAGTTCGTCGTTTTTTTTAACCAAGAGTTTGGCGTCTTGCATCTAGTGCACCAGTGTGTGTTCCAGTACCCGCGTGTGTTTACGTCAACAGTCCGTTCATCGGTATGCAGAAAGGAATCGTCTCGTGGTGTGCTCCTCTTCTCCGCAACTATCGGTAAGTGGGAATTGAGATTTTTTGACACGAGACCAGACTTTTTGCAATTTCATATTCAGTGTTTAGAATTTTAAAACATGTCCTTAACGGATGATGACGATCAGAAGGTCAACGATGGTAATATTAACCCTCCAGAACTGGCTCGTGTGTCCTTTCGGGCACCGCCCTTCTGGAAAGCCAATGCTGAGTTGTGGTTTTTTCAGTTGGAATCGCAATTTTTTACAGCGCATATTACTTCGGAAGACACGAAGTTTCACTCTGTCGTAGCAGCGATTGACACTGAAATTTTGACTTACGTAAGCGATCTAGTTAAGAAACCGCCTGTAATAGATAAGTACAAACAGTTAAAAGAACGTATTATCAAGCATTTTTCACAAAGTGAAACCTCTAGGCTTCGGAGCTTGTTGCAAGAGTTACAGTTGGGGGATAAAAAACCTTCGCAATTGCTTAGGGAAATGCGAGATCTCTCCTCCGATAGGTTAAGTGACGAAGTTTTAACTCAACTATGGATGCAACGCTTGCCGTTATCTTGTCAGCAGATTCTGTCGGTTAGCACCGGTAATTTGGACGCTTTGTCGGCAATTGCAGACAAGATCACAGAAGTTTCCGGCATGTCTCCAGTCGTTTCCGAAGTTCAAATTAACCCTTATAATGTAATTGAATCGTTACAAAAGCAAATTAAAACCATTCAAGGAAGCGTTGAAAGACTTTCTAGAAATAGGTTTCGTGGAAATTATTCTAACCGAGGACAACGTAGGTCAAACTCCCGACAACGATCTCCAGCCATGGTCAGTCGACATCCAATCTGTTGGTATCATTTCCGCTTCGGTGACAAAGCAATGAATTGCAATAAACCCTGTAGTTTTAGGAAAAACTTAAATGGTCAGGGAAACGACCCGGCTCATCAGTGATGGCGACTACTGATGATAGCCGACGCACGAGTCGTCTTTTCGTATACGATAAGTATTCAGGTAAACAATTTTTAGTGGATAGCGGCGCATGTGTGTCAGTTTATCCCAAAAGGTTTACGCAAGGTTTTTCTAAAAAAGATTTCTCTCTTTTCGCTGTAAATAATACACAAATAGCTACTTATGGTACAATTAGGCTAACACTCAATTTAAATCTTCGCAGAGACTTTACTTGGAACTTTATTGTCGATGATGTTCAAAATCCTATTTTAGGAGCGGATTTTTTGGAAAGATTTGAACTTTTAGTGGACGTATACAACCGTCGTTTAATTGATAACGTAACTTCTCTCAGTATTGTGGGATCAGTTGCGTGTACACCTTTCCTTGGATTAAACACTATAGCAGAGGATATGCCTTACTCTGAATTACTTAAAACATTTCCTGACATCACTAAACCATTTATTAATAAAGTTCCGAAATATCATAAGGTCACGCATTGCATTGTTACTAAAGGACCTCCTGTTTTCGCTAAAAGTAGACGTTTGTCTCCCGAAAAATTAGCTGCATTAAAAAAAGAATTTAAATCTCTCTTAGATCAAGGAATAATAAGACCTTCCGACAGTTCTTGGGCTAGTCCCATTCACATGGTTCGAAAAAGCAATGGGGATTATCGTGTTTGCGGAGATTTTCGCCGATTGAATGCGATTACGGAACCGGACCGATATCCCATTAAACATATTCATGATTTTTCTTTAGAATTAGAAGGTAAGACAATATTTTCAAAACTCGACCTTGTTAAAGCGTATCATCAGATTCCGATGGAACCTAGTGACCTTAAAAAAACAGCCGTCATCACACCAATCGGTCTTTTTGAATATGTTTACATGTGTTTTGGGTTAAGAAATGCTGCCCAAACTTTTCAAAGGTTCATTGATACAGTTTTAAGAGATCTTGACTTCTGCTATGCCTATTTGGACGACGTCCTTGTCGCCTCAAAGAACAAAGACGAGCATAAATCGCATTTAGAACAAATTTTCAAACGGTTCTCCGAATATGGGGTAGTACTTAATGTCAGCAAATGCATTCTCGCTGTTCCAACTCTCCCCTTTCTGGGCTACCAAGTAAGTTCAGAAGGCATTTCTCCAATGAAGGAAAAAGTTGAGGTTTTGATTAATTACCCTCGACCACAAAATGTCGATGAACTGAGACGTTTTTTAGCTTTACTAAATTTTTACCACCGTTTCATCCCACAGGCTGCCGAAAAACAGGCATTACTGCATGACTTAATAAAGGGAAAGAAAAAACGGGACAAAACTCCTATTGTTTGGTCTGATGAGACTACCAAGGCATTTGAAAAGTGTAAAGAGATAATCTCTCAAACCACTCTTCTATCGCATCCTAAAGCTGATGCTGCATATTCTTTAATGGTAGATGCTTCGGACATCGCGATAGGAGCTGTTTTACAACAATTTCATTCAAATTCCGTTCAACCATTAGCCTTTTTCTCCAGAAAGTTAAACCCCGCTGAAAGAAAGTACAGCACTTATGATCGTGAGCTGTTAGCTGCATACAGTGCTGTCAAACATTTCAAACACATGCTAGAGGGTCGAGAATTTATAATTTTCAGCGATCACAAACCAATGACTTTCGCTTTTAAAAATTGCAATGACAATTGTTCCCCCCGCCAACAACGCTATTTAGAGTTTTTGGGGCAATTTACAACCAATTTTGTATACTTGGAAGGTGACAAGAATTGTGTTGCGGATGCAATGTCTCGCATATCTGCAATACATGTACCTACAAATATCAATTACGACGGTATGGCCGATTCTCAAAGAAATGATCCAGAATTAAAGCAGATCTTAAATTCTAATACTGGTCTTGTGTTAAAATCTCTTAAATTTCCACAAACCAATGCAACGTTGCTCTGTGATGTTTCCACTGGATCTATTCGACCATATGTTCCTAAAGATTTCCAATTTCAAGTATTTTCAGCTCTCCACAGTCTCGCTCATCCAGGAGTGAAAGCCTCAACTAAACTTCTACGAGAACGCTTCGTCTGGAAGGATATGAATAAAAACATCGCAGAGTGGTGCAAAGCCTGTCTGGAATGCCAACGGAATAAAGTCCACCGACACACCAAGTCAGTAATCGGCAACTACCCTCTTCCAAGGTGTCGATTTAGCCACATCAACGTCGACGTGGTTGGTCCCCTTCCTACTTCTCGTGGTTTTTCATACTGCCTAACTGTTGTTGACAGGTTCAGTCGTTGGCCCGAAGCTTTCCCGATGGTGGACCAGACCGCTGCGACCATTGCTGAAACCCTCTTTGCTGGCTGGATATCTCGATTTGGCGTTCCTGATTGCATTTCAACGGACCAGGGTAGAGCGTTCGAGTCGGACCTCTGCCATGCCTTGATGAAATTCCTTGGAACTGAAAAGAATCGTACAACGGCCTACAACCCAGCTTCAAACGGTCAAGTAGAACGCTTTCATCGCCAGCTAAAGCAAGCCATCCGATGCCAGGCGACAGAGAGGTGGGTCGAAGTTCTTCCAAGTGTCCTTCTAGGCATTAGATCTTGCTTTAAGGAGGACCTAGGAGCGAGCTCTGCCGAGCTCGTGTACGGAACAACCCTCCGATTACCCGGTGAATTCTTCCGCTCGTCATCGTCATCAACAACTCCCACACACGCAGAGTTTGTGCATCGACTTCGTGACAACATGCAGAAACTCCAGGCTACGCCAGCGTCAAGGCATTCCAACAAAGACGTCTTCATTGCCAAAGATCTGATGCAATCGTCACACGTGTTTGTAAGGCAAGACGCAGTAAGAAAGCCATTACAACAACCTTACGAAGGACCATACAAAGTGGTAGACCGCAAGGAAAAGTTTTTCAAATTGTTAGTAAAAGGAGTACAGAAAAACGTGTCGATTGACAGGTTAAAGCCAGCTTTCTTCTTGACAGACAATTCTCCTTCAGCTGATCCTTGTGCAGAATCACAAGCTCCACGAAGTTATACAACTCGGTATGGACGAAAAGTTCGCTTTCGACTTTCTTAGTCCTTGCCTTTTTCACTTGCGGGGGAGCCCTGTGGCTCTAACACAACTTGCCAAGTGGAGTGCCGAGTTGTGTAGTGTTAACCCAAGTTCACAAGTTACCACCAAGCAAATTGTAAATAAGAAACTGAAGAAATGTAACTTTCTAATATATGTAAATTTCTAGATCAATATAAGACGAGTGCTGCCCTTGTCTGAGGGCAGACCTCGGTACTGTTTTTCAGCGCACTAAGCGTGATCGTATAGATGTATTACTACTTTTAAGTTTGTTTTGTTAGGTAAATAAAAGTTTGTTTACATAAATAGTTTTATTTACTTGGACCAGTTAGTTCACCTCTACAGTACACCTAAAAATTTAATATCAATTGCAATATAACTCATTTAAACAGACTAAATTCTTATTTTAACAAAAAACAATTGCTTGAGTGAAGTATTAAAATGAAAATTACTTTATATCCGTAAGCTTTGGCTACTGTTTGATTCTTCAGGTCTTGATTTAAAAGTCCTATTTTCCTGTAATACGGCAGCAATTCGAAATAATAGTCTCCCCACACTTCCCTGTAAAAAATATATTATATTTGTCAATAATATTTAGTGTTTGATGTCAGTAGCAGTATATTCACAGGTAAAGGGAAAATAACAAAGTTTAAAGATAAATTCAAATACTCAAGTAAAGTAGATGCAAGACAGAAAGAGCCTATCACAACTAAAAAATCTTGTGAGAGTTATTGCTTTAAGCAGAACCCATCTTTAAGAACCTAATAGCAGCTTATTTTTATGTTTTTTTGCATGAAACCAAAATGCGATTTTGTAAATAATTCAGATGAAAATGTACTATAATAAAACACTAAAGAGCCAAGAGCCAATTCTATTTTTTTAAATTTCTTTTTAATTAGTAGAATTTAATTATTTACCGGCCAATTTGTGACGTCACTGTTGGCATCACCAAAGACTGGTAAAATGCAAATTTATTGTTTCCTTTTATCTGCGCCAGGTGTCACTATAGTTTTTACTTTTACTATATATATACATGTTATTTTTACAATAAAGATTCGTATTCGTTTACATTAAAACTGGTGTCAGTTTCCTTTCTCCAAATTACCACGGCCTTCATGTGGTAGCAGAGCGTGGTTCCGCATGGTTGAGCTTAGTTGCATAGAAAAGTTTCGCTCGCGTGCTACATCTAGAAATTCAATCAATTAGAAAAATGCTTAGTCTTGATAACGCATCTTCTGTTCCTCTTCTGAATGGACAAAACTACCATATTTGGTCAAATAAACTTGAAGCAGTTTTATCGTTAAGAGGACTTTCCGACGTAATAGAAAACGATGAACCCACGTCAGACGACGCAACCTATAAAGACTGGACTATGAAAAACTCTAAAGTTGTGTCAATTATAAAGCTCTCGTTATCCGACCAGTATGTTCTCCAGTACGGTATGGAAAAGGCTAAAGATTTATGGACAAAGATAAAGACCGACTGTACGGGTGGAATAGATGATAGAAAGATAGACGCCAGCCAAGAAGTTAAGAATTTACGAATGATGGACAGCGAAATCGCCAACGATTACGTCGCACGAGCTAAAGGACTGGTTACGAAGTGTGCAAGCCTCGGACTTATGATATCCAGTCGAGAACTAGTATTTTATGTCGTTCGTGGTCTCAATGGAAAGTTCGCCGGAGTTCGTGAGATTCTGAAGACCCAAAGAGACAAATCTCTAGATGACATCTTGGAGACCTTACGTGAGGAAGAACAAGCGTTTCAACGAGGAAGTGGATCCAGCCCAAGGAGTGAGCAAGCATTTGCCGTTAGAAGATCCGAGAAGACCTGCAGTTACTGCTCTGGACGGGGGCATGTCTGGAAGACGTGCTACAAGCGACTGAACCAGCAGAAGTATTCCCGGACAACTAGCAAGCGCCGAAGTTCAAGCTTTGGTGACAACAGCCCGAAAACACGCGGTTGGAGGGGCAACTCCGCTTTGACCGTGTGCTCCGATAACTTCCCAGGTTCTGATGATTCTGACGTTTGGATAATGGACAGTGGGGCAACAGCCCATATGGTAAATAACTTAAAATGGTTTTCTAATTTTGAAAATAGTGATAACGAAGTTCAATTAGCTGGTATTGATACTACACTAAAAACTAAAGGTACAAGAACTGTTAAGGTTAAATATAAAGACGATAATTTGGATATATTAAATGTTATTTATGTGCCTGAGTTAAGATTTAATTTACTATCGTTAACAACTTTATTAGAAAAAGGGTTTAAAATTACGTCTAAGAATAACTATATGCTTGTTACCGATAATACTAATAGATTGATTCTTAAAGCAAATAAAATAGATAAGCGTTTAATAGTTAAATTTGAACCAAATGCTAAACCTTTGGAAAATGAATGTAATTATGCTAACAGTGATTCGAGTGGACTTTGGCATAGACGATTGTGCCATTTGCATTATGACTATATGAATAAAATGGTAAATGATAACTTAACTAGAAATTCCCCTAGTTTTAATAAAGTAACAACATTTGATTGTGAAGTATGCAGTGTTAGCAAAATTACCAATAAACCTCATAAATCAATTACTCAAAGCCAAAGCAAATCTGTGCTAGAATTGATTCATGTAGATTTATGTGGTGAAATGCCTGTAAATTCATTGAATGGTTCTAGATATTTTATTATTATTGTAGATGACTATTCTGGAATGTATTTCACATATTTCTTAAAATACAAAAGTGTTGATCATATTAGTGTTAATGCTGATTCAAGTTGGGGAAATGCTGAAGGTGGAAAGTCTTTCTCTGGGTCAGTTATTATGTTTAGCAAGTCTTTAATTCTTTGGAAAGCAAATAAGCAAAAATCGGTAGGGATGTCTACTTGTGAAGTTGAACTTTTTGCAATTGCTGATACTACTAAGAATCTGATTTGGATTTGTAATTTATTAGAAGAGTTAAATTGTTCAAAATATGTAAACTATCCTATTGAAATATTTTGTGATAATAAAGCCACAGTAGATTGGTGCAAGGCTGCTAAGTCTTCTGTAAAAACTAGACACGTTAGTTTAAAATTAAATTTCATTAGAGATCTCATTGAGAATAGTAAAATAAAGTTAATTCACTGTACTACTGATAAAATGTTAGCAGACTTTTGTACTAAAGCAGTTCCTGAAACCAAGTTATTGTGGACTCTAGATCAAGTTGGACTGATTAAGGATGCCTAATTTCGTTGTGTTTAATTTGCATCTTCCCAAGGGGGAGTTTGTTGGCATCACCAAAGACTGGTAAAATGCAAATTTATTGTTTCCTTTTATCTGCGCCAGGTGTCGCTATAGTTTTTACTTTTACTATATATACATGTTATTTTTACAATAAAGATTCGTATTCGTTTACATTAAAACTGGTGTCAGTTTCCTTTCTCCAAATTACCACGGCCTTCAGTCACAAGTAGCACAGTTTCTGATTGAGCAATAAAAAGAGACTTTCGGCTATCTTGTCCGGAGTAGCAAATACCATTCTCTGAAATAAGGGAGACTCCAATCGAAGCAAATTCCGTGTGAACTGGGATAATGGTTGGGTCACTAGTCGTTGCACTAGAGAAACACAAGGGCGACGGGCATTGCAGGGTTGCCAGTCAAATTTAGGGAAAAAATAGTCGCTTTAGTTGCCTGGAATTTCCAAAATAGTTGCAAAAATAGTCGCCTTATTATCAAAATAGTAGCAAAAATAGTTGCATCAAATTTAAATACTATATGCAAAATCGAAACTTAAGACTTATAATTATTAATTTTTTAAAATTCTCTTTGCAAAATTTATTATTTAACTTTGATTGCTTCACTTTTTCGGCATGAAATCAACACATTCAAAGAATTGAATTGGAAAATTTTAAAATGGTTCTCTTTTTTAAGTTTTTGATTTGATTATGATAGTTGATAGATTTTAAGTAAGGTTGATGTTAAAATTTATATCAACTTAAATGAGTAAACTGCAGTGCTAGGAATTTGATAAGAAAATTTAGGAGCAATATGTGCGACTTAGGAGCAAATGTACATTATCTAGGACCCTTATTAAGGAAAAAAATATTTTTTACTAAAGAATGTTTTTATTTTAAAATTAATCTGCAATATTTAGATGTCTACTGGGTATCCCACTGGAAGATTTTATTTTTACGATCGCCTAAGTTTCGAGATTATAGAATCACTAGAGTTTTGCGATTATAGAAGCATCAGAGTTTCGATAACTAAGTTTCAAAAAAATTTAGGAATCACCATTTACAAATTTTACAGTAACCAGAGTTTCTTAATTTTAAGATCGCTGCAGTTGTAAGATTTTAAGGCTGTTAACTTTTTTTCAAGTTCAAGCTGATTATTTTCGGCGAGATTTTGATTTCATTGACCAACTCAGAATGTTGTTTCCCTTAAAAATAGAACTGTTTGTTAAAATATTATATCTTAATTCATCTTGGAATTACCTTAAATAATTTAATAATTAAAACAGCATTTTTAGTTTGATTTTTTTTTTACTTTCTCCATCTAACAAAAACATACAAGTTAACAAAAATAATATAGACATTTTCACTTTTTTATAAATATAAAAATATTATATCAGGTAGATATAATTTATTAAATTTTATTATTTTAATTTGTTAAAAGAACATAATTTTAAGTTTTGCATATATATTGTCTATACTCTATATGTACATAAAAGTTAGTGAAGTTTGCTTTTAAATATCTTTTACATATAACTTTCAAATTCACATTTAATATTTTTTCGAATAACTAAAAATTTATAATGGTTTACACAAAACTTCTGAGATGTGCCAAGGTTCAACCAACAGATTAAAAATATAGATTCTTATTACCAGAAAGCTACTTTATCCGCACGTAATCGCGCAAGTCTCTGACGATTCTACTATCCCAAACCAGAGGTGATCCTTCTGTCTCAAACCAGAGGTGATCCTTTTGTCCTAAAACTCCCGCGACTTAACTATCCCAAAACTCCCGCGATCCAACTATCCCAAAACTCCCGCGATCCAACTGTCCCGAAACTCCCGCGATAAAATTGTCCCGAAACTCCCGCGATCCAGCTGTCCCGAAACTCCCGCGATCCAGCTGTCCCGAAACTCCCGCGATCCAACTGTCCCGAAACTCCCGCGATCCAACAGTCCCGAAACTCCCGCGATCCAACAGTCCCGAAACTCCCGCGATCCTACTGTTCCTAAACACCAGCGATCCAACTATCCCGAAACACCAGCGATAAAACCATCCCGAAACACCAGCGATCCAACTATCCCGAAACACCAGCGATCCAACTATCCCGAAACACCAGCGATCCAACTATCCCGAAACACCAGCGATCCAACTATCCCGAAACACCAGCGATCCAACTATCCCGAAACACCAGCGATCCAACTATTCCGAAATATCTATATTCCGGCGATCTATATCGCGAAACTCCGGTGATTTTACAACCGAAGGATTTTGGCTATTCTGCGATTGTAAAATGTGGCCTTCCGGCGATTTTAAGGGGGGGAATACCAAAATAAAGGATATCAACGATCGCGCGGAAATTTTTTGAAAAGTCGCCCATCCTTGAAAATAGTTGACAAAATGCTGAAAATAGTCGCTTTTGGCTTGATTTTGTCTAAAAAAGTCGCCATAGTCGCCGGGGGTCGAAAATAGTAGCAAATAGTCTCCTTTTAGTCGCCACTGGCAACCCTGGGCATTGCAATTAAAAACTACAGTCAAGTGATGAGCTGACAATTGAGTAGGCACCCAACTTGGGATAATGGAAAAAAGCCGAAAATTGTGAGAACAAAGACGTTGAAAAATAGCCAAGTCTTCCGGATATTAAGCTGGGACACTGTTTTTTGTAGCTTATTTCACATTTTTCTTTCCAACTTCAAGGCCTTAGGCAATATAGAACTCTAAAGCAAAATACCCTCACCTCATGGATTCGGTGAGCTCTACATATCCTGCTCTCATCTCTTCCTTGGATATCACCTCTTCTTTGGACTCATTTTGATACTCCAGTGGGTACAATAATGACAATAACTGCATGCGACGCAAGTGGGTCCTGCCGAGAGCCTCATCCTGCCTCTTGAGAAGATTCTTCAGGTAGTCACGGGTCATAGTGTTCTCCGGATCTATGGTACAAAGTCACCAGTTAAGCCATTACTACTAAAAGATTTTGTTAAATTACATGTCATTATTACTTTCAATTACTTAATATAACATTTAAGGTGGTGAAAGTATTATGATGGGGTCGAGAAAATTCAAAATGGAGACTTTGTCTTTTAGTACCTGTCAGACGTCATAAGGTTTTTGAAAAAATTGTGCATGCGCAAAGGGAAGTTGCCAAAGAACTTTTTGGTTTTAAAGATATTGCCGAAAAACGAAAAAAGCTATACATACTTTAAATTTGGTACACGAGTTCCCAGTACCTATCGAACATCATAATAAGGGTCAAAGTTATTGATATTACCTTATAAGTTACATAATTACCTTTAAATGTATGTATCGATTTATTGAGCAGCAATTGAAAGTTGTGTTGTGTTACACACCCCTGTTTTAATTGCTCTTTGCAGCAGAGTGGGGTATTGTTAGTTTTAAAGCAAATTTACCTTTTCTTTATGAGAGCGAGTACATGAATATCATACTGCAATAGAGTTTGAACAGAGAAGATTTGTGCCATCTAATTACAATTGTGTAACTAAAACTTTGCTGGTTTATGGCTTAATGTTTTGAATGCATAATAGGTATTTTTACATCAAATGTTAAATTTCCAGCAGAAGGTGATGGCAGCACTTTAACCATCACCCAATGCTGGTAATGTAATTGTTAACAACCACATCAATATAAGGTGATGTAATTTTTTATTTGTCCGTCTGGTACATATTTGTGTTTTGATCTTATCAATAAACTGATTATAGTCCAATGATCTCTTGCTGGTCTCTTTTATTCAGTAAATTTTCAACGTAATAATGCTAAATATAGTGACATGAGATCATGGTCCGTTTCTGAATGTTAAATAATAGTATGAAATTATTATTAAGTCTAAAATTCAAAATAAATGAATTTCAACCAGAGTCGTATCGGAAGATTTGCTGTCTTGAGTTTTAACTGGAATGACCAAAGTTCGAATCTGGAAAAGAAACTATAGGTATGTTCATCAATTGAGTTCAGGCACAAGATTACATAAAAGTGAAAAAAAAAGGCTGCAACTGCTTAGAACCGTAATTAGGGCAAATATTTGGCAATAGTGGGGATTTGGCGAGAGAAAGCAAAGGGAAGGTGTCATAGCCTTACATTTTAAATATTTTACAAAACACAAAATTCACTCCCGGCAGCATAAGATTAGATGATTCCTGGCAACAAATTACTATTTGCAATTTAATTTTCATATTCAACATCTGATGCTAGTATGCGATAAAAATATACTAACTTGGACATTTTGTGCGCCCAGATTTCGAAAAAGCGTTTAATGCCTTCCTTGTGTCCAATAAGACGTCTGCAGCTTTGGATGCATCTAAAATTTTTGTTAATTTGGATTCCTGAAACAAAGTTTATCACAAGGCTACAAATTAATCTCCAAACTTAGTGTCCAAGATTTAGAAAGATTTCAATTAATTTGGGTCGCTGATTCTAAATATGCAATAAGTACTTCTCTAACAGTTCTAAACTTAGAGATATTTAGATTTTTTGTGTTTTTTAAAAAGTGTTAAAAACAAAACAAAATTAAACATTAATGCTTTTTTAATGTAATGTGTTTCCTACATAGTTTTTGATGCTGTTCACACAAATCTGGTTTTTATAATTCTCTACCTTTAACGGTTTTGTCACAATATGACTTTCTTTATATAAAAATGTGGAGATTGTGCAATTTGTGTTCGATAAAAAAAAGTCATTGTGACGAAACCATTAGAACGAAGTTAAGAAAAACGGAAACCAGATCCTTGTTCAGAATCAAAACCTTCTTAAAAAAACATTAAACAATTTTAAATATTAAATACTATATATTTGTTATTTCGGACATTTCATTGTCACAACAAACATGAATATCTTAGTATCAACATGATAAATAACAATTTAAGGTCAATTGTGTTTAAGTCATTATTTCTCACTATTTCATTCCACTTTTTATTTTGCAAATGATTTTTATAAAAAAAATATGCATGAAACACATGGTAGATTAAATTATTTAAACTAGAGTAAACATTTGATGCAAGGTAGGCATACTTCTCGCTATTCATTTTCTCCCTTGTTTAAAAAAGTTAACTTTACATGTGCTCTATGCATTATTTTTTTAATCACCTGCAAAAAAATTGGTATAGTGTAAGAAACAGTGCAGAAAAATAGCTCTTTTACCCACTTAAGTAACTTTTGCACACTCATTTTAAGAGCTTTATTTTTGTAAAACTTTAAAGGTTTATAAACCAAATACTATTACAATCATTTGCATTTGACAAAGTAAACTTACTCCAGGTATTTGTGAACAATCACTGCAGTAGCACTTTTCTTTGAACTTCAACTTTGCAAACTCATGTGAAAGATAAGCATCAGGTGATGATACCATATGAGTGTATGCTATAGTTATCTAAGGATAGTTGTCAACATATTCTTAATAAACTGAATAAAAAAATGTGAAAATTTTTATACAAACAAGACTAATTATAAAATGCAAGTATTAACTAAATTGCAAAGTAAGCCCTAATTTTCCATGCAACACTTTTAATTTTTTCTTCCAAACTGCAGCAAACTAATACATTTTACCACCTGAATAGCTTGGAAATGAGAAAATGTATATTTATTATTATTTTTCTGCATAATTTTTTTAAAATGACATCTGTCTAGAAAATCAGAATAAATACTTTTCTATTGTTATTTCTAGAAATAATGGTACATAAAGCAGAAGAAACTAATATTTATTTTTACTGTGCAAGCATACACTGCCCAACAATTCAGCAAATTAACATGTTTTGGCTGTCAGCAAAAGTCCTAGCCAACAAAAAAAACTAAACAAATTTGTGGATAATAGGTTTTGAACCCAAGATCTTCCTGATTAGAGGCAGACGTTATCTGCAAACTTGTCCATAGAGACTTAAAAAAAAGGTACAAAAATCTTTGTGTTATTAAGAAGAGTTTCGAAAAGCATTCGATTCACAAACACAAATGAAAAGTTAAAGATATTAAAAAGCATGCAGCCTTTTCGGAACTTAAACAAAGTCTTGACTTCAGAGCATAAAAATGATAAATAAATAACTAAAAAACGAAAAATTAGACAACAAAAACCCAAGAAAATTAGATAATTGTAGTTCAGGAACTAGAAAAATAAGCACTGGCCATGTCCTTCACTAAGTTATCTTTATTATTACGAATGTAGTATGCAGTGTTCGAAATTGGATAAAGAAATTTAGGAGCAATCTGTGCGACTAACTTAAACTAGGAGCAAATGCACATTACCTAATGATGCTTTCAGGGATTATCTTTAATTATGAAAAAAAAAATGAAAAAATTTTGCCCCCAGTTTTGGAGTCAACTGGACGATTTCAAAATTTGGTTATTTTACGAAGTTTTGCAATTTGTAGATCGAAGTAGTGCGATTTTAGGACTGCCGAATTTTTGCGATTATATGATCACAGCAATGGTTTGAAAAATTTAAAATCTGGGAATATTGCTGATTTTAAGATCATTATTATTGCCCATATTTTTGGAAACCAAACTATATAAAAAGTTATTGACGATTTTTTGAAAAACTAGTCGTGATAACTGCAACTACATTAGTTTTGTTGTCGCAAAATCAAAAAATCTGGTCGCATTTTGCGACTAGCTAGAATTTCAAACTCTGGTAGTATGGCTCCCAGAAATCTAGGTCTAAAGGGAAATGACATTTGTGTATTATTGTTGCGGATTTAAAACCAGAAAAGATGGTTGTATTTGTAACATTGTTGGGCCATTGGGGGACGTTAGCCCACCCTTTTTGACATAACTTTGATGTTCCTTGAGTCTGATTTGGAGAGCACATTTCATTTACCCAATATTTTATAAACCTCAATATTAATTAATTTGATAAACCCCTTAATTATGAAAAGTATCAATTGGTTTTTTAAGGTTAGTGAACCTGATTTTATTAACAGGGGAAAAAATAATGTTGAAATGAAATTGCTTGAGAATTTTAGCAATAGATAAACTGATTAAAAAGGAAAACATCAAACTATTGAATTAGAAAAATTGGAACTTGCCAATTTTGAGGATTTAAATAGACGAATTGCTTTTTTACATTTGATTCCATTTTTAAATGGTCAATTTGTCCATGTATATCAAAAATAAATTCTATTTCTAATATTTTTAAATTTCCTCTACAATAGAAAACGTACCTTCTCAGACTTTTTAATATCTCTTTGTGCCCGAACTGTTATTGAATCACCATTTATATAAAAAACAGCATTGGGAATACATGAATGGTCTATTTTAGAAACCCTGAAAACAATTATAACACAAAGGTTACCTTTATAAACATTTTGCAATTATTTTAGCAATTTGCATAAAATAAAAAACATGAAAGCTTTTTTACATTTTACGTACAAAATAGTATTAAAAAAAATTAACAGAATTCACCTGCATATTAAGAAATTTATGTTTTTGGTACTTTTCCTTTCTTCAATATTAGTTCATAGTTCAAAGCAAAAAGCTAAAATTCATGAAAAAATTGACTTCCCCAACACAAAAAAAACTGTCTTTGTATAAACAATGGAATATAATTATGATTTATGTTTTGGAAATTAATGAGCATACATACACTGGTTAATAAGCGAATGAAAACCACTAATTTCATAATTGCTGCTTAAAATGTGCCTGTTTTGACCTTTTTGGTCAGGAATTGGTCCAAATACTCTACTGTGCACCCTTTCTAAATCTGCTGCTCCGGACTGCACATTGCACAGCCCACTTTGCCTGTTTACAAATACAGCTGGAAAACTTTAATAAAAATATATAAATATGTACCATCAATTAGGGTAACATTGGCCAAAAATCCTATTGGTTTTTTTTTACAAGAGAAGAAAAAATTAAGCTACAAAAACTATTTCAACACTTTAAAATCACCATGCATTTTAAGTATTGAACTTTTAAGAATAATTTGTAAGCATTTTCGTTAAATTGTATAAATAAAAAAAAAGGTGTTAGCTTAAAAAATTAAGGACATGGTTAGAATCCAGTGAGGTAACTTTAGCCCAAGCATGAAATAACACACCCACACTATTAAATGCTTGCAAGAATACTAATGTTATTTGTGGTGTTGAGAAAATTAGCATGATAATTTTTTATACCTAAAATGAAAGCCAGTGTTCCCACCATTCCAAAAAATGTAAAACAAGTTAAGGTGGGATCATTTTATGAAGACAAATTAAGAAACGAATCGTTTTCCGACGTTTGGGCCGAAGTTATTCGCTTCAAAGGTATTAAAATTGTCACATTTAATATATTTTTTTTTACTCTTTGTTTAATTACATTTTTAGAAGCTGTAATATAAATTTATCTCACCCCATGAAAATGGCACTACCGTCATTATCTCTTGACAGCATATCAACACCATTTTCTAAATCATTGCTATATGGATATTTCCCACACGTAAAACCAAACCGATTAATAATTACCTAATAATAAAATATAAGCTTGTGTTAGACAGTCAAATTGACAGAACAATGCATTTGCCTACACACATTTCTTGAAATAATTAAAATAAAAAATGAAAAAATATAAATGAAATAAAATAAAACATTTCACTATAAGAAAACTGATATTAAAGTATACTTAATGTAAATAGAAATATGTATGGGGACAATTTTAAACAAATGTTTATAAATAGGTATTAATGTAACTTTAAGAGTACAGGTTTTTTTTTAATACTAGTTTTGCTCTTCTTTATATTAATTTTCAGATTGAAAAATAAGGTTTCAGAAGTTTGTCCGAAAGACAAAATTGCAACAATAAGTCGTTAAAAATGAATCATAATACATTATAAAAAACAATTTCCATAATTTATATATTTAAAATAATCTTACATATATCTTTTATAAATATAGGAAACTGTTTATTACTTTTCCAAATAATTCTAACAAAATCTCCTTATCAGGCATATTTTCTTTTCCAATGAATGATTCTACAGTATTTGAAATATTCTGACGATCGCAACTTGAATTTTGAAACCCACGGTCCGAGTCTGAAACACACACAAAACGTTAGGACCGAAAATTAATTGGTTTTAGCAAACAACAACCTTTCCACAATGGAGAAGAGTACAAAGAAGTTTTTTTTAACAATAATTCTTTAATAGCTTTTGGTAGATGTTCTTCAAACGATCCGATCTGTTTTCAATCATATTATGTAAAGTATTCAAATTTTAACTAATTATATACATTTGTAAAATAAAAGAATTGCATAAAATTACATAAAAAGCAAAAGTAGACACAATTGCATCGCAAAAATAACTTAACTTACGTGATAGAAGGTCGTCAAAACTAACTTCTACGTTCAGTATTTTTGAAATAGCTGATTTCCAGTCTTGTCCCTATAGTAGAGTAATAAATGAAGAGGCTTGTAATGACAACGAGCACGAGTAGGTAGTGTAATATAGCAAACACGAGTAGGTAGTGTAATATAGCAAACACGAGTGTTAGGCTATTGATTGTATAAGAAATTATCAAAAAAATACTTGCTAACCTTCATAAACTCTTGAAATTAATTTTTTGAATTAAACGTGTTTCTCTTAAAACCTGACCCATTTCCTTAATGCCCAACTGAATACTTTTAGGGGATTCTTTAATGAATATGGTCTGTTAATGAAACACATAGTTTACAAGTGGGTACAAATGTTTTTTACTTGACTGCGGTACAAAAAATTACGCAAGTAATTAAGATATTGACGCACGAAAATTTTGTTTACTAGTTAAAGGTAAGGACTACACGAGTTTATTTCAGCATTTTAGGAGTTTCCAAAATTGTCATGGTTTTTAAAATAAGACAAGTAAGTGCTTTCAATATTTTGTTAATACTATTTTGTTCACAAATGCGACTGTTTTTTGGGGGGAGACTCAGCTAATTCCCCAGAGTCATTTTTTTGGTATCATCTAGGCACCTGTCAGTCTTAATTTTGATGCTCTTTTGATTACCATGAATTTGAGCTCTCTGTGGATGTCAAAGTATGCTGCGTTTTAAGGCTACTTACTTTTAGCTTGAGAATCAATTTTCCAATCAAATGAACGACATCTTCATTTCTGAAGTCAGTATAGTTGCGCAAGTAAGGACACTCAAATTTGTGATCTGGCCAATCATTTTTCTACAAAAACATAAGTAAATTATGTTGTGATTTGTGGTCATTTAATAGATTTTTTAGAAATTTCATAAAATTTTCACAATAACCTAATATAAAAAAGATACTTTCTTTTTCAAACACATAGAATTTTCCTTTGTTTGTTAGAAGCTATTTTCCTTAGAGTGCAATGTTCAAAAATCTGTTTGAAAAGCAAGTTTTCCTTTTTTATGTTAAATGGATAAAGCAAAAAGCTATAGATATTATTTCATGACAACAGAGAAGTTCTTTTCTGATGTTAGGTGAAGCTCTAGGGCAGGACCGCAGTGCTTCGCAGCAATTGCCAGAATAATGTACTCACATACATTTCTTGAAATAATTAAAATAATACATTTCAGTATAAGAAAACTGACACGTGTATAAAGTATACTTGATAATGTGAATAGAAATATGTATAGGGACAATTTTATACAAACTTTTTAAATAGGTATTAATATAACTCTTTCAGGTTACATCTTTTATTTTTCAATACTAGTAACGTTAGATCTCCCTACCATGTATTAGAACGTCTCAATTCGTCACATGCTTAAAGGCATAGGTGGAATGGTGAATTTGGTGATAAAATCATGCATCCTCACTTGATTACTGTGGCCACATGCACCACTTAAGCGTTAAGAGACGCAAGTCCAGTAAGTCAAATCTGTTGATTATAGATATTTCAGTGAAGCATTAATGAATTATTATTACAAAAATAAAATAAGTATCCGGCCGCCAACATGCTGCTCTGTCTGAACGAAAATGTCCTCAGTCCCCTCTGGAAGAGTGACAACTCTTCCGTATTATCATCCGTTTCTGACAACAACTTTGACTATTAGCAAATCTTTGCACATTTGTTGGCTTTTTTTTAAGATGTCTCAATATAAATGAATTTTTTTTAACTTGCTGAATGGGCCACCTTCGCCCTGGCCGTTCTTAAATTCAAAAAAATTCAGGGGATGTTAGAGCTTTATGATTAAATTACCATGTAGGAATAATAGTTTATAGTCATTTAAAATAGAAAATTTTGCAAATTTTTGTCCCAAGAAATATTCAAAATATTAGCTGTTTATTAGAAACATTTTACAATTTTATCACTTGAAACAGTGTTTTTAAGGACAAACAGAAGAAGAATCTTGGTTATGGACTGGAGGTATCAGAAAAGAAATGTTTTTTTACTGATGCATCAACTTCCTCAAAGATATTGTCACACTGCAAATTTTTTTTTACGGATTTTTCACTTTTACGGATACTTATATTTTGAAGGTTAAAAACTTTATTTAACTGTGTTGAATTGGTTTATTAAAAACTTGTTTTGCCTTAAATCGTTTTCTCCAAAACTTATTCTTAACAACATCACTTAAATGTCAAGAAGTTTACTTATTTGGGCTGCAATATGTTAGAGATTTGGGGTCCGAGTTGGTATGGCACTTCACTTTTGTAACTTAAAATTTCGGTCTCAAATAGTGTCCGATGCAAAACCTTTTCTTAATTTTAAAATAGTATGAATATTTAAAAAGAAAATACCAAAAATGTCTCTTTTTACAGCTATTTTCTGACAACTCAAATGCCAGTTTAAAACTGTCGAATTGGCAGGATACTTTTGGCAGTGTATGAAGTTACCATACCCACAAATACCAAGGTCTGCTCCAACCAAGCCACTGAACAGTAAAAATGCCATGACAAATCTAACAGCCGATACTATAAGTGGATATTTTACACAAAAAATAATCTATGATGCTTTTATAAATAAAATATATATATGAAAAAATATTCGGACACAAGGTACCTGGCAGTTATTACCACAGTATTTCATAATCTTGCAAGCACCACATTTTTTCAGCCCAGTATTCCTAAAATATTTCGATAAATAAAAAGTTAATTTAATGTATATAATATAAAATACAGTCTAAAAAAATACAACTATTTTTTTCAAATTTTGGTATGCTTAAGTCATGTTCAAAAGCAATGGAATTGGCATAAATATGTCTGTAAAAACAGTGGAATAACACACACAATAAACCATAACCATTAGAGCGATAAGCACATACTATGAATTTGTTGTAATCTACTCCATAAATGGAGGCAGTACATTTTCCCAAGGATTTTACGAAGTAACATTTCACCAAATTTTTACAGTATATGCAGATGCACAAAAAATTATATTTTAAGCAGTTACTATTGCGACGTGGGCAATTGTAAACCCACTTTTCAACACAGATGCTTTATAAGCCAAACATTTTAAATAAAAATTTAAATAGAATATGTATAAAAAAATTGACTTAAATAGTTTAAATTCAAACGATGATAGCTTTACATTTAAATATTGATGCTGTAAAGCAAAACTACCAAATTGAATATATACTATATTTATCCTTAATCTATTAATTCTAATATCAAAAATCAAATTTTCACAACAAAAAAATCCAGATATAAGCAACAGTTTTAAAATTGCAATATAAACATTGCATTTAAAATAAATATTTGTAAAATTCTTACAAATATTTATTTAAATGCAGCACACATTTATATACAAGATCTATGTCTACATCTTAAATTTGTTTCAATTTTAAAAATACTGTCAACAGCGCCAAGTCGCCAAAACCTATTTCGAGTAACTTTAACAATAAATATTGTTAAAGGCTTAAAATCCAATATTTAAAAGCATACCATTGATGCTGATTATAAACAAAAACCTGTGTTTTTATTTCTACAAACAATTTGTAAGATTAAATTGTGTTATATTACAGAATATATAAAATACTATTTTAAAAACCCGGTAGAGATTTACTGTACGGTCCCCCTTGGCGAACTTTCAAAAATCGCGCCAAAGTCCGTATTTGGTGACTTTTTTTAAAACCACGACCCAAAGAAAAGATCGTATGGGAATATTTCTCATGAAAACTCAACCAACAGTCCGATAGGGTTGCCGGAAAATGTCATCGATGCGAACTCGTAGAATTCGAATCTTCAGTCGAAGTCAGACAGGACAGGTTGCCAGAAAAATTATTTATCGCTAAATCTGAAAAAATCGCGCCAAGGGGGACCGTACAGTAAATCTGATCCAAAAACCCTGACAATCGACATACTTTTTGATTTGGTTTATTAATTTATTTAAATATCAATAAGGGAAGTTAAAGAACATCTTACTAATGAAATGTATAAATGTTTAATATCCCTTGGTTAATTTTTCCATAAGTTTACAACTATGTGTGCAGAACCAGTTTTTACCAATTTCAGTATGCCTGTGTGGACAGACGAAGTTTCTCCGCAGTCGCATACAGAATGAAAGTTTCGTTTTTCTTTTCAGAAAATTCGAGTCATGCATGACTTTTATGTAACTTTTTTTCACTCTTTTGTTTACTTATTATACCTCTAAGCTAAGAACCCTTTCTCACAATCCTTTTAACATCATGGCATGGTCCTCTCCTTTCACTTTAGATTTTTAGATTCATAACCATCACTTATTACAGCACATATCTATCCGCAATCAAACCCACTTTTCAAACAAAATGCAAGCGCTTCCTGCAACCTATACAAATACCTTAAATTAACATTGGTTATGCCAACATGATCATATTTACAATACTAACAAAGCATAAAGTGGTAAGAACATAATGATATGCTTGAAAGCGAAACATGCAACAGCTTGAAAAAAATGAGATAAATCATATTAAATAAAACCCTACTTGGAACAGCAACCAGAACACATTTTATCCCACCATTCGTGTTTTAATACTTTAACAAAAGGCTTTTCAACACAAATGACATCTCCTGGATAGTAAGATTTAGAAGCTAAAATTGACATTTTTAATTTTAGAGCCACCACGTTTGTTTGTTTGAGGGTTGTAACTGGTTTACTGCTTCACGGAGGCACGCCTATTTATAAGAGAATAGAGAGGTCTATATATATGCGCAGTAGCGCACAAATAAAGCAGGCTAGAGCGGTGCATCTTGGGATACCTCGGTGCAGTAGAAATAAGCGAAAAAATATCTTAAACTAGAACAAAGGGCCCGTTCTCATGCAGAGCAATGCCGGCTATCGGGAAAGAAAATCCCTCTGTAGGGAAAATTGCGGTGGCGAAAATGTACCCACTGCCTGGGTAGTAAAGATTTCATTACCCCCCCATGATGCATTTCGGCTTTGGTGATCACTCACAACAAAAGCAAAAATGGCGAGCAAGTGGACCCATGCTGAAGTCGTTTTTATTAGTTTCGTATGACCATAAATATCTTTCTGGGAAGGCCAATTGTAAAGTGGAGTTTATTACTTTGGAAATCAAAAGAATCCAGTTTTGTATTCACAACAACCTCCTACTTTCTTCATCATCAATAAAATCGATAGATGTCTGTCCACGAATTTTTAACAAAAGAATTGTTTTTAGTAATTCTTGCAACGACATCGCTAACAAAGAAACGTTAAAAAGAACACAAGGACAAGATTTCGAAGCTCGAGCTCCAAATCAAAACAAGCAAACAGGATGTGACGTACCCATACGTCATTTCCGGAAAGCCGGCTAATACATGTGAACGGGGTTATAAAGTTTCACGAGAAGCCGGCTAAAATGCCGCCAATTTCCCAGCACATGTGAACGCGCCTAAATTGGAACATAAACTATTTTTGTTGCAAATGGTAGGTAACATGATTCTAATAAACATACTAAAAATCGCAACCCGTACTGTCGCGCAGGGGTGCCGATCCCCCCCCCAGAGCTAACGACGCACCCCCCCCCCCTAGAAAATTATTACCCCCCCCCAAAAAAAAAAACCGGTGAGGATTTTTTATTTATATGGGCTAATGGGAGTACCTAACCAAAGTAGCCTCTAACTACATCTTTACGGTGTATATAGAAAACCTTATAGTAAAATGATATTTCAGTACCATCGAATGGGGTAACTTAACTTTATCCAAGAATTAAAACCCTAGTACTGACTTTCTTCTTAAATATTTTTCTACTGATAGGTCAAAGCAGAGTTGCCCCTAATCGAAAAAGGGAAGCACCTTTTGGAATATCTTTTATAATACGGAATTACAAGCTAGTTTTAATTTTCCTTTAAAAGGTTTTCTTTACAGCCAAAGCTATCGGAATCTAAATAATTGGTAAAAATTCCGCTCAAAATTTATGTAATTATTATTTTTTAAAACAATAAAAATAGCCGGACACGTGATTCAATCAAAAACGGCTTCCAATTCATTCCCCCATTCTTAAAGCATAAAAAAGTTTATCTTGGTATAGCTTTTTATTTAATACAACACATTTGACATTATCAAACACATCAGAATTATTTTATAATGTTTACAGAGATTGTTTTACTAAAAAAAAACTAAAATTAAAAAAATTAGTTAAATATAACAAAATTCTTACCGTGAAACTCGGAATTGCACTATTTAATTATATTCAATTACCCAGACCCGTCACATTTGAGACAAGACAAGTATTTTCCTACTGATTCTAAACTCAAAAGCAATCTAGCAATCATTTAGTTATTTTGGCTTCGAGTCTAATTTGGCGGGAAAAAGTCAAAAATATTATCCGAAGGTCATTAATTCGTAAAAATGTTATACAAAGTTAAGTTCGAAAGATTTATGAGCCAGCTGCAAAATATGGCGGGAATATCTCATTGATTCCATTGGCAAACTATAATGCGAACGTCATTAATTCACCGAAATGTTTTATAAACTGCGTGAGATTTATGAGTGTTTACACTTTGTTACAGTGATCGGATTGTTTATTGGAAATAATTGTCAGAAATCGTATTGTCTGGTAGACGCCAACGAACATAATTTATAACACCTTTTTTCCTGGTGTTGCTTTGAATTATGGTTACCCATCCTATTCTATGAAGGCAAAAATATAAAAAAAAATTGGAGCCACTTTTGATTTTCTTGCCATTTTGTGTTTTATTTTAAACCAAATAAAAATTCGCCAGAGTACAAGTTCTGAGCCCCCCCCCCCCCCCCGGTATTGCGTCGGCTGGGGGGGGGGAGCAGATAATGAGTAAGAATAAGAGTTAGCTGAGTTTTTTTTAACAAGATTGGCTGTTTATTAATAATTTTTATAAAAAATTAACCCCCCCCCCCCTAAAATTTCAACGACGCAGTCTGCGTCGTTGACCCCCCTTGTAGGCACCCCTGCTGTCGCGACAAATATGTTTTTTCGGCCGCCATCTTGAAAAAACGTCAATTTTTTTTTTTTTAAATTCACTATAAACCATAATAAGTCGAGTTTGGTATCAAATTAAAGGAAATTTTATGCTTACCAGAGCCTGATTTATGGCAGGGCAAACGGGGAACGTACCCAGGGCCCCCAAATTTTATTAAAAGAATAATATTGGGGGAAAATAATTGTCATAATTAAAGTATTAGATTGGCTGATCACGTGACCTCCAATGCTAACGACGGGACGCGCATGGAGGCTTTTTCATAGACATATATAGAAATTAGAATGGACTGCTCATTGCTCTGTCAAGCAGCTTCTAAAAGCGTACCAATCATGAAAATCGCCAAGAGGAGAAATGTTGCAACATATGGCAACTTATCGCTACTGCTTCGTTAGAACTATGCCAATTGTCGCCAGACCTGAAAATCAGGTAAATCTAGCCTGGCAAACCGCAATGGTGACTCACATCAATGTCCAAGTCACTTGGGTTTGCTGTTGTGTCCAATTAGAAATATTTGCTTCCATTCGTTTTATCTCTGTTAGATGCCTAATTTTTGTGCAGTTTATAAAATGTTAACATAAATTAAAAAAAGATCTGTGATACTTTACAGGTAAGATTGTTTAAATAGGTATATTTATAGTAATTTATTCCTAAAAGCCTATACTTTGATTAGAGTAAATTATTCTATAAGCTCATTTTAAGGTCAGGGATTATTTTCTTGATAAAAATATTCGAATTAGCCTTCTGCGCCACATGCATTGATCGGATCCACGATAATATAACTATAAAAAATTATGTTTAGCTTTTTTTATTAAAACAGCTGCTATAAGTTGCCAAAAATAGCAATCTTTTTCACCGAAATCACGTGATCACGACCAAGTTGGCGAGTTTTTTCACAACGACTTGAACATACAAGGCCGACAATCTAGTGGTATGAAAAATAAGTTGGGAAAGGGAATAAAGATGAATTGCTATTTCGGTGAAAAAGATTGCTATTTTTGGCAACTTATAGTAGCTGTTTTAATAAAAAAGCTAAACATTATTTTTTATTGTTATATTATCGTGGATCTGATCAATGCATGTGGCGCAGAAGGCTAATTCGAATTTGTACAGAATATTTTTATCAAGAAAATAATCCCTGACCTTAAAAAGAGCTTATGGAATAATTTACTCTAATCAAAGTATGGGCTTTTAGGAATAAATCACTATAAATATACCTATCTAAACAATCTTACCTGTAAAGTATCACAGATCTTTTTTAATTTATGTTTACATTTTATAAACTGCACAAAAATTATCTAAGGCTATGTCCTGACTACGCCAGAAAGGCAACAAATGCTACAAAGGCAACAAAACTTGGCGACTTGGCAGAGTCAACCACCATGCATTGCTTGGCGCGCTTGGAGGTCGCCAAATTTTGTTGCGTTTGTTGCCTTTGTGGCGTTTGATGTCGTAGTGAGGACACAGCCTAACAGAGATAAAACGAATGGAAGCAAATATTTCTAATTGAACACAACAGCAAACCCACGTGACTTGGACATTGATTTGAGTCACCATTGCGGTTTGCCAGGCTAGATTTACCTGATTTTTAGGTCTGGCGACAATTGGCATAGTTCTAACGAAACAGTATAGCGATAAGTTGCCATATGTTGCAACCTTTCTCCTCTTGGCGATTTTCATGATTGGTACGCTTTTAGAAGCTGCTTGACAGCATTTAAAATTGAAAATGTTTATTTTATTCTTTTGCCATTACCTTCAGAAACTAAATTCATTATTTGAAAAATAATTGACATGTTTCAAGTGACGTAATTCCGCCAGTCTCCATTCCCGGATTTTATTATGGGTTTATTTGATGATTTTTTCATTGATTTTTCTATTGATTGCATGTATGCATATTTAATCAATAAATGTATAGTTAAGCTATTACTGAACTATGATGGTTAATAAAGGCCATTGCACTAGAGCTGCATATTAGTGTTTTATGTCTTTATTTTTTCGCCAAATACGTTGCCAAACTCGCCAAATTATTAAAACCCGATAAATGTTCAATTTCTTTTATAAATAATTTATCAGCTTGTCGGTTGTTCGCAGGTCATTGTGTTAGAGCTGTATAATGGGTGTGTTTGTAGCTATATTTATTTTCTCGCCAAATTATTTAAAAAAACTTGCCAAATGAGCTAAAAGGTTTTATGCATTTATGAGGGAATTGTGATGACATTTATGAGTGCATTTTAAGCCATTTCACACCTTGTCACAACTACTTGCAACTCCCATAGGACACCATGCATTTAAAAGTTGCACTCAAGTCGTGAGATTTTTTCATGCGAGCACGAAAAAATCTCAAGTTGCATGTACCATTAGCCAATCAGAATACAGTATTTGTTTGGCTACATTGTGGCGAACTAGACTTCGCCAACTGGTTGTTTATTTACTTTTTAAGACGCCAACTTTCCTTGCTTGCAAAAAATGCAAAAATCTGTACAATTATAAATGGGTAGTAATTGGACGGCAAATATGGAAATTGATCTTATTAATGAGTTCGGAAACATAAATTTATGTACGATGCAATCGATGCCCTGCAAAAGATGAAACTTGCCAAATTGTGAGATAAATAATTTTTGAGGAAACCCGAAAAACAAGGTTTCCACAAGTTACGAGTTGCAGTTGCATTTAGTTGCAACGGAATTGCATGTAGTTGTGCAGGTGTGAAATGGGCTTTATAGCGTATTTTTCATTTTTGGAATTTTAAGGCAATGAAACGGGATTTTATACTTTATAACGAGCGGGAACAATAACATAAGTTTATGATCCTATAACAGGTTATATGGTACACATATTTAGAACGATTTGATATTTTTTAAATCCGTGCGAAGAACGGGTATAAATTTGCTAGTATTGAATAAAAATGGAATTTGTATGTTATTTCAATGTAGTTAAAAATTTTAGTTATTTAAATTTTAAATTAACTTCTAATTTAATTTTTTAAACGAAATTTGGGATGTAGCCTAGCCTGATTTTTTGCTTCAAAGTGACGTATCCCACTTCTTTTTGCGACTTCGGTTCGTTCTGTGAAAGTGGGTGACAGACGGACGGACTGAACGATTATAATACTTTCCACTTTTTACGTTATAATCGTAGTGTGGAAGCTAATAAGAAGTTGGAACTGAAAGGGGTTACAAAAGTACGCAAAGTGCTCCCCTAATTGTTTTGAGCAGTGTATATTAAACATTTACACGATAAATTTAGCTAATTTCATTTAGAAAATTCAATAATTGTCTCTTATCGTTTGCTAAATTAATTTATATTTTAAAGAATAAATATGCAAAATTCCTCGCTTTCAAATCGAAGCAAAACATTTCATATCAACATAAAATCAAAGAATCTCTTAGTGAATTATATATGACGTCCCTTCAAAATGATTTATGTCGCAAAAATAAATTTCTTTTCATTAGTTATTTAAAAGAAATTAAGTTTTTCGAGCAGTTTTTTAAAATTGAAGTACTTCGAATTCGATTTTTTTCTGAGATTTTCAATGTCTTCTAATTTCGATGCGCTAAATTTTTTGACATATCACACTTGCCTGCAGCATTTGTAGTTTGGGCTATGAAAGTGGGTGACAGACGGACATACAGACGGACTGAAAGATTATGACACCTTCCACATTTAATGTTATAAACATAGTGTGGAAGATAACTAACAATAACAATCTGAAAAGAAAGCAAACCGAAACTTTATATTTTAATTTCGCCAAAATAAACCTGTTTTTGATGTACGTCTTGCATTCGATTGGTTGAAAGCATCATATTTACGAATAGCATCGATTACAATTCTTGCATATTTCACCGTTAAAGTAAAATGTGTTGTCGTTTTTTATAGAGAACAGTTTTATGTACTTAGTCCGTTTCAAATTTGAAGCTACTAAAAAATAAGATAATATTTAAATTAATTATATAAAATTTGTAACTTAATAGACTTTCGTAAATAAGTGTGTGTTATAAAACTCGATTTGATATTTACAGTCAATTACTATTAATAAATTTTAAAAAAAATTACGCGTATAAATCATACCGGAGGTCTTTTTTTGTTTAAACCTAAAAATCATCACCAGAATACATACCGTCCGTAGAACATACATTTATAAATAAATTCGCAACCAAAAACTATTTACGATACCGAAAGAGTCAATTATTAGAAAATGGATAATTTCTAATAATTGACCCGATGCATATGTGATTACGTTACCAATATTTCTTAAACATATGCTGAAGACGGTATAGCATAGTTTTTAGCTTGTTTTTTTATTTGAAGTTTCAATAGATGATTGACATTATAATCTAATTACATCTTCGAATCTGTAACGCCTCATCACATCTGTAAATTTGCATTTTTTATAATATTAATCAAGATCCTAAAACAAAAACTATGTTTAATAAAACGTGTATACAAATCTTTCTCTGAATTTGGACCCTCTTTGCATTTTTGGAAAATTTCTTGGATTTTGAAATATTGAAGTTACCATCTACCTTTTAATTTAAGTTTATTAGTACTAACTGGTAAAATTACGTTGTTGTTCTTTGTTCTATTCAGTTGATTCAGCACAGTCGCCAAAATCTCTATGGCGCCAGTTCGTGTTTTAGATTCGCGTGCAGTCAAATTCGATTCGATATTGTTTTTGTTAGCGAAAGGCCGAAAGGAGAGATAAACCTTTAAAATATAATTCCGCCATTTTAAGTTATAAAAGTGAAATGTCTATTTTAACTTCACAATCTTACGAACCCGGTGATTTAATTTACTCAGAGGAGCCATTTGTAAGAATATTACGACATGATTTGTGGGATAAAGTTTGTGCCGGCTGTTGCGAATAGTAAGTTTTATTTCCATTATTGTTTCAGTCTTCTTCTACGAATTTGTCAATATTTACAGGCCAATATTTAAAAATATGGGTTTAGTATACGTTACATGGTGTATTTGGTGACATTTTGGGGAGGGGAAGATCTTGTTCCTATTTATAATATAAAATGCTTTTTTCCCTGTGTTAATATGTAATTGCAATTTAAAAAAAACACGTAAAATTGTTAATTTAGGCATTGTCTGCAGTTTGGCTACAAGTGCCGACACTTCATTTTTAGGCGTTGGTGACATGTGGCATTTTTACAGAGTACAACGGATTCTTACATGTTACTAAAATCTGTATTTTTTAACTTTGATACCATAGTATTCGCTTTTACATGATCACATTAAGTATTTTTTGTTGATTATTTTTTGTTATTTTATTAGCAAACCAAGACATAAAACAAACGCCATTTGGTATGCATATTGCATATATCTTGTAAAACCGAAAAATCGACAAATTATGCATTTTTCAATTTTTTTACCGAAATAACCTGTTTCATAATCTTTAAAAGAATGTACGTATAGCTTAGTTAAATAATATTGCTCTTTGTTTATAAGCAATTCTGTAAATATAGCCATAAAAGTTGCTAGTTTCGGTTTTGATGTCCCGGCGTATCTGAATTATGTGACAAAAATTAAGAAAGGTGGTTACTGGAATTAATAATTTTATATTAATTAAATAAAGTTATTGTATTTCTATAATGACAAAATGAATGCACTGTGACTTGATTTAAAATATCATCTGCCACATGTCTATCTACTGTCATATTTTGAAACAAAACTTTGAACTCATTTTCCGAAGAGCGAATTTTTTGCACATTTAGGCTCGTACTCCAACGTCTAACGTATAAATCTCTCAATCTCAAGTACTTATTAACTTCATTAAAATAATTCTAAGTTTATCTTATATCTTAATACAGAGCATGTCACCTACTAAAAGATAACTGTTCTAACAGATATTAAATCTTTACAGTTATTAAAAAACAAATAAGTGCGATTTTTTGTGAAAAAATTATGCCCTTATTAAAAAAAATCATAATTAAATTACTACTTTAGTTAGGGGGTCTGGGTTGCGAAGTCAGATAGGATGTTTGCCTTGCATGCGGAAGGTCCCAAGTCCGGGCATCGCCAAAATAACTGCCAACCTATAAACGGCCCGTTGCAGCCAAAAAATGTCCGATGAATAATATCCTGTGTGGAGAGAGAGAGAGAGAGAGAGTCGTTAGTTAAATATCTTCTTAAGGTCCAGACGCTGCGTACGATGTCGCCCTTAACGGTTGCGTTGGGTGCCTATTCCGGTGTCGGCTCGTTCCTTGACTGTGGTTCTAAATTACGCCGCTCGTCGTCAATAGCCCTCGTGTAGCTCTAGTGCGACGATAATTCAAACTAAACTGAACTACTTTAGTTAGATATTATATTTAATAGAGCTTAGTTAACATGCGTATGAATATTCAAAGTTAACTTTTCTGCAAAAATTAATAGTTATATAAAAGTTCAAAGTTTGTAAAAATTAGTCAATTAATCATATTAAATACTTAATTTTTAGCTTCCACACTACGTTTATAACGTAAAAAGTGGAAGGTTTTATAATCGTTCAGTCCGTCTGTCTGTCCGTCTGTCACCCACTTTCACAGAAAGAACCACAAGTCCCACAGACAAGTGGGATACGTCATTTTAAAGCAAAAAATCAGATTAGGCTACATTCCAAATTTCATTAAAAAATTTAAACTAGAAGCTTATTTAAAACTAAAAATTTAATCTACATTGAAATAACATGCAAATTCCATTTTTATTCAATATTTTCACTGTTGCCATTTCGTTAAACGTACGAGAAACTTTTGTTAAAATAAAAATAAACACACTTGAAAAAATATTTATTTATGTGATATAATTCGGTTTGGATTGTTGTATTATCACAATAGAGTTCTTTTAATGGTTCTATATATGTATGAAGAAAGATGCACAGAGAATTCTAACTTGGCATAAAAAAATATGCTAAGTTTCGCTTTTATTTTTAAAGCATCAATTGTACAAATTATATATTTTTTGAACTGTAAATTAATTTAACAAACTATAAATAAGTGAATTTTCGAAAGAAATGTAAATGGGAAATTGTGGCGACAAAAATATTTATTAAAAAGATTACATAATTATTCTTCGAACTTTAAACAAATTTAGCAAACGATAAAGTCTAATTATTAAATCTGAGAAAGAAGATTAATGAAAATAGTTAATTTTGGCGTTTAAAACTTTGAATTACAAATAGCTAAAGGCCCTGTTTTTATTAGAATTAAATCACATTTGCCATTCGCAACAATCGCTCGAGAAACTTTAATTCTTTTAGACAATAAATTAAAATAAATTTATTTTTGCGACATCGATCAGTTTGAAATGACGTCAAATATATTTCACTACGGAATCCTTGTATGTTGATATGAAATGTTTTCATTCTATTTAAAAGCGAGGAATATGACATATTTATTCTTTAAAATATAAATTGATTTTTGCAAACGATAAGTAATAATTATTGAATTTTCGAAATAAATAAATGAAACTAGCCAAATTTAGCTTGTAAATGTTAAATATAGAATTAATGTTGTGTTTGGCACGTTTTTTTATTAAGTTAATGTATTTTTTAATTAGTTATTAGGTGTCCATTCTTCTCACGAAATTTTATACGTTCTATCTCAAATATCAAAAAAAAAAAAAAATTGCCCAAGGGTATATGTATACTTTGAATTATTTTAGCCGTGGTTTATCATATTACTATAAGTGCAAAATTAAAAAGTTATATTTTTAATTTCTATTTTTTTAACAAATATTATTGTATATGTATGTATAAGTTTTTAGTATTTGATTCCTGATAGCAGTAGAAATGAAATAATTCGAAATTATTTTTTTGGGCCCAAATTGGACAAAAGTGTTGAAAATGATTGATGTTTGAAAATCAAGACTATATTGGCCCATCATTAAAAAGCAATGCCATAGTATTTATTTTTAAAACATGCCCACAAAAATTCAATTTTTAGGATGACCATAAGATGTTCGTAATGATTAGACTGAAAGTTTTCTCACCTAATTTTATTATATGATTAACTTTTGCTCATTGTTAATATAATTGATTATAAAAAACATTTTTCGGGCCCAGCCCCTTATCTATTCCCTTTAGAAGGTTAATCTCTGGGAATTTAGAATAAAAACTGGGTCGAGTCTACTTTCTGGAGTAGTTGTTTCTTGAACATTCATATAAAAATCAAATGAATAAACAAAACTTAAAAATCTATTATATGTATTAAAATAAACTCTATGTACAAATAAGGAAGGTTTTTTTTAGAATTTATATAATTTTTTTTTTGCCCACAATGCTTTAAAGTGTATGTAGTGTTCAAAGAATACAAATCGAAAACTACCAAATTTAATTGACTGTCATTGAATAACTCAAATCCTTCACTTGAACCAACAATTTTTTCTAATAATCTATCTAATTCACTTCATACTATGTTTATATTATTTTTGTGTATGTAACTAGAGCATGTTATATTTGTTTTCTTACTTATTTGAATCACTTCCTTAGAAATATTGTTAAAAATATTTATATTTTAGCAAGAAGGGTTTGAAGAAATGTAGTGCTTGTAGCGTTATGCGATTCTGTGGAAAGAACTGCCAGGTAATGAATATGCTTTTTGCTTCCACATTACTTTTATAACCTAAAATAGGGAAGGTATAATCACTATATTGCCACCCCCTATATATATATATATATATATATATATATATATATTATATATATATATATATATATATATATATATATATATATAATATATATATATATTATATATATATATATATATATATATATATATATCCCTATAGTCCTTACGATTACAACGCAAGCTTGGGTTCCAGGGCGCGTGTGGTTTTCCAGAAAACTGCGTGAGGGCGCTCTTTCGTTTTCCCACCTTTTTGGGTGTGGAGAACAACTGCGATTAACCTCACAGCAGAGCCTCGAATAAGGTATATTTAGAACAGCGACGCTCACGTCGTTTCCTAGAAAACCACACGGGGAGGGGGGGGGGGGGGTATAGGAGAAGCCAAGCTTTTTTTTAATATTACAGTCCAAACTATAAATGCTACATACTATAGTTTGATGCAATGTAATGTACTGGATATACACCGCGATTGTATGTTTGTCCCAGTGTCTCGTATGGGGCCATTGTCTGGTGGGGTAAAACTTACATTACAGGGGCAAACTTACATTACAGGGGTGGGGACATTACAGGGGCAATTAGAACCACACCACCTGAAAGCATGGAGATTCTACTTGATTTGCTACCCCTTTCAAAGAAAGTTGAAATGGAGGCAGTCTTGTGCGCTGATAGTGTAATGTAGTAGCGTGATCAGGAGATTACAAAACCAAACACAATAACCACCAACGATGATTAACGAGTTGATTTATTAAGCTTTAACGTTTTCATTTTTATTAGAAAACAATTTAGATTTAAAAACCATCTAAACAGGTTCCTTCTTAATCAACCTCACGTCCATTTTGGACAAGCTATCTATTCGTCCATACCACTCAGTTCCAAAAATAGTTCTGTTCTGCCTACTGCTGCAGTCGGGATAACTTCCAAGGTGGCCGGTAGGGGGCCTAGGCTTCAGATACGTTACAGGATTCCTCCTCCCCTGGGGAAACTTTCGAAGAATGAGAAAGTTTATGATTAGTGAATTAGAATTAAATGCTGACTGCTCGTTATAAAGTATCCCGCTCGTTATCTATAATAATAAAAGAAAGAGTCTGTCTGTCTGTGTGTCTGTTATCGGATCGTAAAAGACCTACATATACTGCCCTCAGAAATTCGAAATTTTTAAGATAGATTCCCTTTAGTACTAACGTGTGCACCTGAGGCTTAGTTTTTTTATATTTGTTCCATTTTTTAGAGAAAATTCGAATTTTCTGAAAAAATACACCATTTTCGCTCAAATCCGATCATTTTTTCTCTTTCCTGATGCCATCGGCTGAAAAAATTAAATAAAACTTTTAACGAAAACATTTAAAATTCAAAATGTTTATTTTATTCTTTTGCCATTACTTTCAGAAACTAAATTTATTATTTGAAAAATAATTGACACGTTTCAAGTGACGTAATTCCGCCAGTCTTCATTCCCGGATTTTATTGTGGGTTTATTTGATGATTTTTTCATTGGATTTTTCTGTTGACTGCATGTATGCATATTTAAGCAATAAATGTATAGTTAAGCTATTACTGAACTATGATGGTTAATAAAGGCCATCGCACTAGAATTATTAGTGTGTTATGTCTTTATTTTTTCGCCAAATACGTTGCCAAACTCGCCAAATTATTAACTAAAATTCGCCAAATAGGCAATTTCTTTTATAAATAATTTATAAGCTGGTCGGTTGTTCGAAGGTCATTGTGTTAGAGCTGTATAATGGGTGTGGGTAGCTATATCTATTTTCTCGCCAAATTATTTCCCAAATCGCGCCAAATGAGCTAAAAGGTTTTATGTATTTATGAGGGAATTGTGATGACATTTATGAGTGCATTTTATAGCGCATTTTCAATTTGGAATTTTAAGGCAATGAAATGAGATTTTATAATTTATAACGAGCGGAAACAATGATAAGTTTATGATCCTATAACAGGGTATATGCTACACATATTTGTAATCTATTTGATATTTTTTTTATCCGTGCGAAGAACGGGTATAAATTTGCTAGTAAAGTATAAAATACTGTTACTTATATTATCTTAAAAATCCAAAATAAAAAAATACGCTATAAATGCAAAGATAAAAGTCATCGTAATTTTCCTCATAAACATATAAAACCTTTTAGCTCATTAGGAGCGTTTTTGGAAAGAATTTGGCGAGAAAAGAGATATAGCTACAAACACTCTTATTATACAGCTCTACCACAATGGCCTTCGAACAATAAACCAGCTTATAAATTAAAAAAAATAAAATAAAATATATATATATATATACATATATATATATATATATATATATATTATATATATATATATATATATATATATATATATATATATATATATAATATTATATATATATATATATATATATATATAATATATATATATATATATATATATATATATATATAATATATATATATATATATATATATATATGGAGCGTTTAGGTAAGAATTTGGCGATTTGGCAACGTATTTGGCGAAAGAATGAAAACAAAACCCTAAATGTAGCTCTAGTACGATGGCCTTGAACAACCATCATAGTTAAATTCACGGAAAGTAGCTTAAATATGCACTTTTATGCAATCAACAGAACCATCAATGAAGAAATCCATCACCTAAACCCACAATAAAATCCTAGAATGGAGACTGAACGGAATACGTTACTTGAAACATGTCAATTATTTTTTCAAATAATATAGCAATGTTACTTGAATTCAGTGAACATAAATGAGAGAATACAGATGAACTTAACTTTTATTTCAAATTCACAAAGCCAAAAAAACATAACTTTTTCGAAAGGCAAAAAAGACAAACTGATTTTTTTAAAATAGAACTGCGCGAGACGTTAGTTGAGTCGTTGCGAGAGAAAATGTAATAATTACTCTCGTGAAATAATCCTGCACAAAATAATAATACAAAAATAAGTTCGCTACAGACTCCCCCTCTGGATTCGCTGACGTCCCGGCAAGGATCCAGCAAGAGTGTCTTGTTCAGTTCTTCTTGGGACGACCTCTCTTGCGTAGAGGGTTTACAGGGCTCCCGTTGTCGGGAGACTCAAGGCAAGGGCGTAGAGCGGAAGTGTGGTACACTCCCAATGGCACGTCCGGATTATTTGGATTTGCCACTTCATAGCTGGTTAGCGAGCGTTGAGTTTTCACTATATACGGTCCGTCACGTCGTGGCATGACTTGGCAGATTTCTTGTTAGCTTTGCTGCTTATAGGGTGAGTGGTGACCCAGACTTTTATCGCCAGGTGCGTACTGTACTGCATTTCTGCGCTTTTTGTCTGCATACTCCTTTCGCTGATCTTGTTTTTTCTTCCACTCGGTCTCTTATCTCCCGACTCAAATTTGCAAACTTACACAGGTATGGTGTGATTTCCGCTACGAAGTTGTCGTTGTGAATTACACTGCGTAAGTCATGATTCACGTCATCTTGGCGTGCGCAGTTCTCTTCCAAATTGTAGGAAGGCAGCAGAATATCCAGTTGAGGAGCAATGGGCAGTATTCATGGAAAATCGAATCATTGGCAGCTTTTCGGACCAGACTGTATGAAGGCCGTTTCCAACTAAGATTGCAATTCGAGGTTTTAGATCTCTATTTTTCCTCTCAACTGGGTTAGCTTGAGGCAATAAACTGGAGTAAGAATTTGGGCAATGTCTAGTAGATTACAGATTTGCTGCATCACTGCACTGACGAACTGAGAGCCATTGTCAGAAATGAGACGTCTCGGTAGTCCATATCTTAAAATTACCTCTTCTAGCAAGGTTATAGCACACTCTCGGGCTGTGGCCTCTTGTAATGCGAAGAGTTCTACCCATTTCGTTGATGTATCCTCCACGATGAATATCCATTTTTTCCCATCTGGTGTTTCGGGTAGTGGGCCAAAAAGATCAATTGCCAAAGCCTCAAAACGCTGGGAATACACTGGTGTTCTTAAAAGTCCAGCCGGTTTTTGATTTTCGGCTTTATATCTACTGCAATCAGGGCATTTCTTGACGTAGTTGGAGATAAAGGATCTCATTCCTGTCCAGTAGTATCTTTTGGAGATTCTTTGAAATGTCCCCTCCTCACCATAGTGACCAGCAGTTGGGGGCATCATGATGTTCTTTTAGAATGTTGTCCCATTCTTGTTTGGGGTACTACCAACTGCGCCTCTTCAGAGTCAGAATCTGGTGAGTATCTGTAGAGTACTCCTTGGGTCATGAGGTAACCGCGATTCGTCCAATTAAGGAAATTCTCGTTCTTGGAACTTTGTTCAAAAGTCTCTATTATTGTCTTCAAATTTTGATCTTTGAGTTGTTCTTCCCTAATGTCACTAGCCGACCTGGTGGGGAGGTCCACCATAACAGCACAGGACTCGCACTCTAATTCACCATGTGTGCACTGAGGTCGGGAGAGCATATCTGCAACTACATTTGCTTTTCCAGGCACGTATTCAAGCTTTAAGTTGAATGTTTGTATTTGTAGAGCCCATCGAGCTAGGCGCCCTGTAGGTGTTTTCAAACTCAACAGCCACTTCAGCGGTTGATGATCCGAAACGACCCGGATTTCAGCTCCTTCGATATATCCTCTAAACTTCTCTGTTTGCCCAGACGACGGCTAGCGCTTCTCTTTCAGTGGTTGAGTAATTTCTCTCAGCTGGATTAAGAAGGCGACTGGCATACTCTATCGGGTGTTCTTCCGAACCTTGACCTTGACTAAGGACAGCTCCCAAAGCGTAGGCTGATGCATCAGTTCTCAGAAGGAAGGGTTGGCTCTCGTCTAGTTGTTTGAGGACTGGTGGTGAAATTAGGCTTTTTCTTCAAGGCATCAAAGCTGTTCTGCTCTTCCGAACCCCAAGTCCAGGCAGTTCGTTTTCCTTGTAAGATTGCTCAGTGGTTTTGAGATTCCTGCAAAGTTAGCTATGAAACGTCTGTACCAGCTGCATGTCTGTAGAAATGATTGAACCTCTTTACATTTTTCGGAGGAGGAATATCCATAATGGCTGACACCTTGGCAGGATCAACTTCAATTCCGGAACTCGTGATGTAATGTTCCAAGGTAATTTGACCTTCTGACAAACGAAGGTGACACTTTTCACGATTTGCTTGTAACTTGAATTGTTGAAGTCTTTTGAATACTTGGCGCAAATCGTCGAGATGTTGTTCAAAAGTTGGGGACATGATAATTATGTCATCTAAATAAGCTAGTGTATTGACCTTTAGCCCATTTCTGAAAATGTCTATCAATCTTTGGAAAGTTGCTGGAGCGGTTTTTCAATCCGAAAGGCATTCGTGTGAAGCGATAAACTCCAAAGACGCAAACAAAAGCAGTTTTATCCTTGTCCGGTGGATACATCTTGACCTGGTGGTAACCTGCTTTTAGATCAATTGTGGACATAAAGTTATCTCTGAGGCTTTCTGCAGCAGGTCATCCATCCTCGGTAATGGATAAGGATCAGATTTAGTGACTGCATTTAATTTTCTGTAGTCTACGCATAATCGGAATTCTCCATTCGGCTTAGGAATTAGCACAACTGGTGCCGCATAAGGTGAGTCACACTCTTCTATAATTCCAGAGGCAAGTAGGAGTCCAATTCCTTCTTGAGCACCTCCTGGCGCGCTGGTGACATGCGATACGGTGTAGTGGCCACCGGGGGTGCATTTCCGGTGTCAATACGATGCTCCATATATGGTGTAGGGCCTCCCCCTGAATTGAAGGATCCTGGAATTCCATTATTAACTTGTTCAATTGGGTTCGCTGCTTAGGGGCAAGCCTTCTCCTTCCTCTTCTCGAAGTTGATATTAGATTGGTGGCTCAACCTCTTCAATCTGGGATTTGCTAAGTCTTCAGGCATTACGCCCGGTTCAGGAACATCCTGTTGTAAGACTTCTGGTTCTGGAACAGCTTCTACTGGCCGTAAGAGGCTAACCGGAATATCTTCCTGGAAGTGAATCTTCCCGCTTTGGGTTCTCACAGAAGTGCCAATTTCTGTTCTTCATGTTGAGTACGATACCAGTCTTTTCCAGAAAGTCCGTCCAAGTAGAGTTCGATTTCCTTTTGCACTTGGCAGAGCCAGAATATCCAATGGTACGGATTTATCTTCAATCCTAATGTTCACTGTGGCGGTGTACGCTTCTTCGGTGGATTTGCATCCATTTGCCAATGTCATTGCAATTTTTGTGGGTTGGAATTTCACACCATTGTGCAACAGACAGGAATATAAAATCTCTCCAGCGACCGATCTGGAAGCGCCAGTGTCTGCACAGACTCGAGCATTTACTCCTGATATGTTGGTTTGTCAATCAAAGCCAGAGGTGAGTTTGTTTTGTAGTAGGTGTGCATAGTCCAAAGTTGACAGCAAACTTCTCATCTCTTCCTGGTGAACAGGTGGGACATTTAGTTTTAATCCGCCTATTCTACCACAGCCAAACAGCTGACAGTTGGCCTTTCCACATTTCCAGTTTCATTTCTAGGGTTAGAGGGAAACGTTTTTATTTCTGTGGACCAGGTTTAGAATTTCGGTTAAACTCGTTACCTTGACGACACTTCGGAAATTCATTCCTTCTAGGCTCTTGAGAAGTAGCCTTTTGCCTTACGCTTCTAACTTCGTCGTAAGAGTCCAACTTGTTCGCAAGTTCAATAGGATTTACCAGATCCGACCAATTGTCCAGGAAATGGTCTCTGACATCGGGTGGAACGCGACGCTTAATTTGATCACTGATCATCAAGTCACACAGAGGTTTAAAACTCTGTTATTCCAAGTCCCGATATCCATCCGTCAAAAAAGTTCTGCAAATCAAAGTAGAAATCACGCCACGTAGTGTCAGGGCTTCTGCGATGTTGCGTAAACAACTGGCGAAACTTTCTCGGCACTCATCTTAAAAACGCTTTAAAAGAATTCGCTTCACATAGTCGTATTCCTGAACATTTTTCTTCACTTTCTTGAGCAATAAGTTTAGCGATGTCTTTTGGGAGAAGACCGACCAAGTACACAACCCACTTTGTGACTGGTATCTTTAAAAATGTTAACTGTCTTTCGAACAGGTTCAGGAACAGGCTGGATGTCATCACTTTTTGCATCGAAGCTAGGAATTAACTTTTCGAATCCAAATTTTTGGAAACCCTGTGTCGGTTGACAAAGCAGAACCCGATGAAGAATTCGGATTTTCCAAAATGAGATTGCAATCTCAGTTTTTCTAGTTCGAATGATCGTTCTTGTTCAAGATTCAATCGTTCTTGTTCATGCTTCAATCGTTCTTTTTTAAGTTTTAATCGTTCTTGTTCAATTTCCCCAACGTTCTTTTTTAAGCTTTTTTTTTTTTTTTTTTTTTTTGGGAATTTTTAAAACGTTCTTGTTCAAGTTTTTTTTTTTCTTTAGAATTTCAATCGTTTTTGGTTAAGTTTTTTTTTCTTTTTTTTTAGAAATTTCTTTTTACGATGATTTTTTTCCAAGAAGTTTTTTTTACTTTTTTTAAGTTTTCTTTTAAATTTTACTTTTGAATTTTTTTTTTTATTTCTTATTTTTTTTTTTCTCAACTCTATTTTTTAATCACAGCAAACCCTTTCAAAACAGCTTTTTTGTTTACAAAAATGACTGGTATCAATGTAAATCTTCTAAGGTATCAAAATTAAGTCAGACTTATATATTGTATCTTTGTTAAAAAAATTGCTAAGCAGGTTTTTTCTACCTTTTTTTTTAAAAAGGGGTTAAAAATATTTTCCTGTTGCAAGTAAAAACCTTTTTAAAATAAAAAATTACTAAACCTCAAAAAAATTTTAAAGGGAAAAAAAAATAATATTCTTGGTACAAAAAGGGGGTATACACAGGGGAATTTTTTAAAAAATTCCTACATCTTGGTTTATTTCGACCAAAAAGTTCCAAACCAAATTTTTTAATTGGGGTAATTAAAATTTTCCCCCTTTGTTCCTGATTTCACAATTAGCAAGACAGCGAAAATTTTTTACTTATCTTTCTTCTGGGGGAAAACCCCCCTAACCAAACCTTTAAAAAATTTCCCAAAATTGCTTTTTTTACTACGTTGAAAAAAGATGCTAACTTCTTTCTTTCAATTTCCCCCAAAAAAATATTTAAAAATCGTGACGGGCCCGATTTGGGACGCCAATTTTAGCAGTTTCTTGAATTTTAGTGAACATAAAGGGAAAGAATACAAAATAAATTTAAATTTTAAAATTAAATTACAAACCCAAAAAAAAATTTTTTTTGAAGGCAAAAAAACAAATGTTTTTTTTTAAAAAAGAACTGCGGAGACGTTGTTGAGTCGTTTTGGGGGAAAAAGTAAAATTACTCTCGTGAAAAATCCTGCCAAAATAATAATACAAAAATAATTTGCTACAATAATGAATTTTTTTCGAAGGTAATGGCAAAAAATAAAAAAAATTTTTTAAAAATAGCCCCCTACTTAAGCCCCCCAAAGCTCGATAAAAATTGGAAGTCGTAGAAACTTCAAAAAAAGGCCATGGCCCAAAAAACAATGTGTGGGACTGTGTTGGTTTTTACACCCATTTTTAAAAGTAATTGTGATAAGAAATTTTGGTTCAGAGTTCGAATTTTATTTTTTTTTTAAAAATTTTGAAAATGCAACTAATGGCTATTTTTTTTTCATCATACCTCCTATAAGTCAAAGAAAAAAACGGTTTTTTATATAGGAATTCCTACAAAGGAAGGAAGGATTTTTTTAAAAAATTTTTTTTGGGGGGAAAATTTTTTAAAAAATTTTTATTCTTAAACCCCTTTTTAATGCATTAATTTTTAAATTTTTTTTTTTTTTCCCTCATAATAAAAAGTTTAAACACATATTTACTTTTGTTTTTATTAGTTTTATATTCATTTTTTTTGGGGGGTTTCTTTTTTCAATATAGGTGTTTTAAAATAATTTTGAAAAAAAATTTTCAAAATCTATATTCGATAAATTTAATACTTTAAATGCATTTTTTATTAATTTAAAGATCTATCTCATTTTAAAATTTTTTGTTGTTGAAATTATAGTTTATTTTAAGGACTGTTTTTTTTAAGAAGCATTTTTAATAATGTTTTTTGTTTTGTTAATTTTTTTTTAAGAAGCCCCCCCCCCCAAACTAAATTTTTTTTTTAAAAAATGGAACGTCTGAACAAGGTTCCATTACTTTAATTTTTTCCCCTTTGTGTTTTAATCTCCCGTAAAAATACTTTTTACGGGGGTTTTAAAAAGAAAGTTCATACGTTTTTTTTTTTAAAAAAAAAAAACCAAAAAACTCATTACAGTTTGTTTTTTTAAAAAATGTCTTGCTATTTTTTCTTTTTAAAATTAAATTTCTAAAAAATTTTTATTTTTGGCGTATATTTTTAACAGTTTTTACACTATGAAAAAGTTGAAGAAAGATTTTTTTTTAAAAGAAAAGGTATTTTATTAATTTCTCTGGCAAATAAATTAAAATTCTTGGGGAAGGGGAAAAAAAAAAAAAAAAAAAACTCATTTGTTTTTTTTTGTTACTCGGAGAACGGATTTTTAAAAAGCCAGCTGGATTTCCTCATTCACCGCGAATACATTCCTTAAATATGCGAGATAAAACCCAGTGGCGCACCAGAGGACTTTTTGAGGAAGCCTGTGAAAATATGTTATTTCCGAGTATCCGGCATTTTATTAGGAGGTTGTTTTCAATTTTTTAAATTTTTGTTAAAGTTTTTTTAATTTTTTTTTTTGGGGGATGGTCAGAAATAAAAAAAATTTCGGATTTGGCAAAGTGGTGTTTTTTTTTTAGAATATTTTAATTTTCTCAAAAAAAAACATTTTGAGCTCTGAAAGTTTCAAAAACTGAACTTTAATAGGGAACTACATTTTTCCAATTTAAAAGGCAAAAAAATGTCCATTTTTTGGGTCTATAAGAGACTAGCCAAAACAAACAAACAAAACTTCATTTTTTTTATTATAGTTTTAAATTTGAAAATTTTGTTTTTTTCTTCGATTTTCCTTTTAAAAATGCTTTTTTTCCAAAATTTTCCCAAAATTTTTTTAGTTTTTTTAAAAGGGGATCTTTTTAAAAAAAAATTCCCAAAAAAACTGTAAATTTTTTTAAAAAAAACATACTAGCTTTTAAACCCGGCGTTGCCGGGGGTACCCTTAAAACCCCCCAATTATATTTTTTTTAAAAACCCCTTTTTTTTTATACCAATTGATCCCCTTTCCCTGGTCCATCCATCGGATATTATAATTCCCCCATTCTGATATGGGGGGTTTCCCTTTGATATGAGGGGTTATTGATCCAGGCCTTCCGGTTTTTTGAGGGCTTTCCCAAGGGCCCCGATCAAATTGCCATAAGGGGGGGTATAAGGCATTTTTTTTTTTTTACGATTAGAAAAAAAAGAAACTGCCATTTTCATTCCCCTTCATACTTCTTAAAACCATGGGCGGGGACCAAGTCGGTAAGATTTCGTTTGCATCGGTGGGGCCCAGGGTTATGCCCCCGGGGATCCCCAAAAATAACTCCACCATAAAAGGCTCGTGCAGCCAAAAAATTCCGAAACCCCTTAGGGAAAGGGGGATTTTAAAATACCCCCTTAAATTCCCAACCCTGGGGGACGATGTCCCCCTTTTTAAAATTGCTTTGGGTTTTTCCTACTCACGTGTCTGCTCGTAACTTGACTGGGGTTCAAAATTCAAACTCCCGTTTCCCAACCCTCGTGTGTAGCTTTATTGCGACGATAATTAAAAAACCCAAACCCCCTACAACTGGATTGGAATGCTACCCTACTTTAAAATTTTTAACTTCGCCAAAACCCCCAATCCCAAAATTTTCGACCTTACCCATCTTAAATCGAAAAAAACAGCACTCCTCTTGTTGGTTGGAAAAAATTTAAAAAAATAAAAATTCCCTTTTTACCCGGGAAAATTTTTCCCCATTTTTTCATTTTTACCTTTGTAAAAATAAATTTAAAATTAAATTGGAAAACATAATTAAAATCTGTTAAGGAAACTTTTTCCCCATTAAAAAAAAACAAGTTTAAAAAAACAACAAAAAAAAAAAAAAAAAAAAAACGTTTTTTCAAATAACAACCAAAAAAACCCGTCCCTTTTTTTTTTTTTTCTTAACTTCGTTCGCGCTGAAGCGCTGAAATTTTTTTTAAATAAAAAAAAAATTTTTAAATTTAACTTACAATGCATTCCTAGGGGAAATCGGCTCACTTTTTTTCATCCTCCCCCCTTTTTGGGTTTTTAATAAAAAGCCTTAGCCTTTCATGGTTCTAAACTTCTAAGCAAAATCCCCCCAATTATCAGCCAAATCATTTTACCCTTTTAGTTATAAATAGTGTAACTAACACGACTTTCTTTTTTTATATATAGATTTTAAAGGATAAAAGCAGTTTTTTCCCGTTATTTTTGTACCTAATTTTTTAAATTTTTTAAAAAAGTTTGATGGTGGTATGTTTGCTTTAAACACATATATTTTTAGAAAAAGGCCTGGATTGATCATTTTAAAATTTAAGTCCATACCCCCCGAATATAAAAAATTTAGTCACCAGCCCATGGCAAAATGATAGGAAAAATTAAAATTTTAAAAAAGAAAGGGAAAATTTAATTTTTTTCCAAAAATTAATTCGCAAAAAAGGATATTAATTCAAACCAAAAATCTAGAAATAATTTAAATATATTTTTTTTTTTATTTTCAGGGGAAAGACTGGAAAAATGTAACCAAAAAATTTTTGGAAAGGAATTAGTTTCTATGATTTGTTTTTTTTAAGCAGAAAAAATTTTTTTTTTTTTTTGGGGTTTGGTCTATTATTTCTTTGAAGAAACGAATTTCATTTTTTTTTTTTTTTCCATATTTCTTTCAGATGGGGCCAAAAAGGGGCCGTTAACATGATTGTAGATGCCAAGGGGATAGAGGGGGCCCTTTTAAAAAAAAAAATAGGGTAAAAAAAAGCCCCATAAGCAACAAACTTGAACTCTTTGGGAAATAAGGGGTATTATCGTCGGGGCCGGAAAATGGAAAAAAAAACTTTTTTAAAAAAAAAAAAATTCTAAAAACAAAAAAACCTACTTTCCCGTTACTTAAATATTTTGGGAAAAATTTAATCGGGAAAAAACTAGGTTTTCCAAAAAAAAATAAACCACGCCGTTCTAACCAATTTATACACATTGAAAAAAAAAATCGAAACACAAAAACCCAGCATAATTTAAAAATTTAAAAAACCAAAAAAAAATATTTTTTAAATTCTTCGCAAATTAATTAAATTTTTTATTTTTCTGCTCGTTTATTTTTTTGTATTTTTAAGAATAAATATTTTTTAATAAAAAAAGTAATAAAATACTCCGAACGCATTAAAAAAAAAGAAAAATAAAAAAAAACTGATATTTTCCCCGCAAAATAGCCTTGCCGCTTCTTGGTAGAAAAAATTTAAAGAATAATCCCCAAAATCAAATTGTTCTACATTTTATTACGTCATTCCAAACTGTTATGAAATTATTAAATTTTCTTTTTAAAAGTTTAAATAAATTTTATGCCATTGTTATTGGCAAAAATGATTTTAAAAACTCAAAATTAATTTTTAATGCTAAATTTAAGGGGGAAAATTGCCGACAGATGTAATTTATGTCCTCCGGCGTACAGACAGACGGGCAAAAAAAATGAAAATTTTTTGGGGGGTCAAGCTTTTTAACAAAAAAAAAAAATTTTTTAAAATCCGATTTTTTAGAACCGATTTTGGAAGGGGGGCAACAGAAAAAAAAAGGCAACAGGCGGACAACAACGGAAGACATCAAACAGCAGCATAAAACAGACAGAAATGGACAGACATACAGATGGAATCAACCGCTTTAAAACCTACAGTTTTAAATGACCAAAAATTGGGGAATTTTTAAAGTAATTCAATGGGAAAAGCCGACAATAGAATTTATGTCCTCCCCCCGTACACAGAGGACAAAAAGTTGAAAGTTGGGTATCTGGGTCATACTTTTTTAACAAAAAAAGAATTTTTAAACCGAAAAATTAGAACCATTTTGGAAGGGGGGACAGACAGCAGAAAAAAAGGGCAGCAGGCGGAAAAACGACGGACAGAATACAACCCCACAGACATACGAAAACAGACGATGGCAGACAGACGATGGACATCAACCGCATTTCAAACCTCCCCCGATTTTTAAAACTCAAAATTGAATTTCAA